>JAIPMN010014587.1:4541-17492 GCA_020650975.1 Apostichopus californicus
TAATGCAGCAAGTGCGTCACACCCTTGCTAAGTTCGGTTCAGTGGCATAGCTACCTCCCTAGGCTCCATGACCCGAGTGTTAATAAAAAAAATTGAGGAGAAAAAAAGATAAATAGGACAGAAGAAAGGGGTGATTGGGAGGGGGCAATATCATTGACCAAACAGCTGTATATTGCACCATTTTGCATCTAGAGACTTTTTAAATTGCAATTTTCCGGCATAGACCCCTCCCCCATGTCCGCGTACAGATAGTCCCGCCTACTTTTCAACTTGACCCACCTACTACATTTCTTAACAAAAACCCTGAGAGCGGATAGAATCTTGCGTGCGAACAATGTCTAAATGAATAACGTTCAGCGTTCACAACGCTTAGTTCTATCTTGACACACCCGTACAATTTCCATGTCAGTTTGATATTTCAAACATATAGCTATAGCTAATAGATTTACTTTTGGAAAGGTTTGCTATATATTGTACAATCGTTTTGACACATGCTGTTTTATTAATATATTAAAGGTTGTGAATTTGTATCCAATAAACTTCACGTTTATTCTGAGATGAAACCGTAGAATGTTATAAATCATATTACACAGGTCTGTTCTTGTAATTTATGTGTAACTGTTCATCATAACAACAGTCTTAACAGTCCGTTTAACTGACCCTGTATCTTACTGTAGCAGCTCCCTGGTTTTAACTGGTCGTTTAGGTCTTTAGTTGTTTCTGTTGGTGTGAGATGTGGGTCTTCCATACATCATTAGATGTACAGATATATTACTTTAAAATATTGGTCTTGATTCAGGTAATTACAAATCAAATTAAATTTAACCATTTCTATGGTACTTTGCGAATTGGTCAAATGCACAGGATGGTGATGGGGAAATTTGGAAGTTAGAAATAGGAACAGATGTATGTAGAATTTGACTCTAAAAACTTATTTTAAGTTGATTTCTATACTTTCTTAGTGTTTAACTCAAGTAATGTTGAGAATTAAGTCCATGCGTAAACGTTTTAATAAAATTAAATAAAGCTGCATGATACGTAATATGTTATAACTTTGACCAATCCATATAATATTCACACATGCATGACTTGACACTCCTGCAACTAATTAAGAGATATGGGTATATTGGTACAACCACATGACTGCTACTTATACTAGTGAGGTATTTATCGTTTAATCAGATTCAGGATAGTTGTGTCCCACAAATTTATTGTCACTTTTTATTTGTTTGTTTCCAAACCATTAATATCTCTGCATACTCTCATCTTTGCTGGTGTGATTTTGGTGAAATAAAGTAACATTATGTTTTCAAAGTCCGTATCTTTCCTTTTACGGTCAAGTTTGTTACCAGCAGATTGTAGCAAACACAACACAAAATACAGAAGCTAGAAATATCCATTATGGTATTCTTCCTTGTGAATTAAATCTTGCTAATAACATAACTGTGTTGCTTAGAAAGCTTCGGGGATTTGAAGGATCCCTTGCTTGAATACTTATTTATCCATATTGGTGTATACGTGACTGACACAAGTGTGTGGGTCCAAGCAGGCTGATAGATATATGAAAGGACGTGTCTGGTTTTTATTTGAAACCAATCAACTCTGATATATTCTTCTGAATGGTAATTCATGCCATATTCATGATCATTTGTATATATGAAGGGAAGAGAAGCTATTTTAATTACTGACATTTCAAGGGTTCCGGGGGGGGGGGGGTGGGCGGGGGGATAAGGATCATTGTATTCGTACGTGTAAAATGGGAACAAATTAGAAAAAAGAAAGAAACTCTGTAGTATATATGTGTAGCTCCTCTTATCCGCTTCGTTGTTATCTTGTACGAATACAATGGTAACCAAAACAAATGCAATCTCTATATAAAATATGAATATAAGACTTATTTCGTATTTCCCGCGTGTTTGGAACGGACACAAACATACATACATAAGACGATTTTGAATATGTCAGGATCCGAAGGGTGGGTGGGGGGGGGGTGGAGTGGAGTTGTTCCAACTGTTACTGATAATCACTTTTAATATTTATAATTTGTCATCGGCTAATTGTTTATTGTATCTTAATAATTATCTTCAATTGTTAAAAATATTATATTGCAACACCTGGACCTTATCATTAGTGTCTAGGATTGGGTGGAGGGTTGAGGGCGCCAAATAATACAGGAACAACTCACGTAAACTTTTGTATCACGTTTAGTGCAAACGTAAAAACAAACTTATAAAAATCTGGAAGTGAACAGAAATACATATCTTTAAAATATATATTTTTGAGATAAAAGTCTGTAAGTAAATCACGAGCATCGTTATGATAATTAACAAACGAGCATATCATTTCAACATTCAGTAGAACACTAGTAAGTACACTTTTGCTATCCGTTCTTCTAAGTTCAATCTTACTCAATTATGAACTCAAATTTATCAAGGTAAATGTTTCTGCGACGGTTCTACGTACACTCACGGTATAAGACATTAAATACCTGTAGTTTCTAGGTCAAAAATGAGGATGAACTGGTAGTGTAACGGATGATGACAGATGCGAAGCAGCGCGATTTAACATTGTTGTTCTTTGTATGGTTTCAAAATCATACCAGAAACTGGTTTTTATTGCCTCTGATTTATATGTGGAGTGCATAGATAAACGAAACTGCTTGTATAACATCCGACTCACCGTTTTCCAGAGTGCAAATGCTGGACATTTTGGCGATTGATATAAATGAAGGAAGAGGTGATACGTTTATTGATAAAATGAAAGAAAATTGAAGACTATTTTGTAATTTGTGAAAATATTATATTCGTGGTTTGGAATAAGCTGTAGAAGAAGATCTTGTAAATATATTTTTGTAGTGGTACCAGATTTGCTCTGTGGAGTAAATCATTACCGATGATCCGGTGGAGCTGTGATTATATCACTTTAAACGCAAATGTACACAACACGACCATAATACCAGTCAGAATGTGAAGGCCATTATCCTACTGCTTCGTTCTGTTGTCTAGATACCATGGTAACAAGCGAAAAAGACACGTATGTTGTGACGCTGTATACGAACACAATAAAAAATATCACGCACATGAATCTGAATTTGTTTTTCAAGATACTGCGTCACGGATATATATATATGGTTAGCCCTTGCCGTATATTGCTTTCTGCATTTTGTTAAAAAGCATCTTAGATGTACAGTAGACTCTCCTTTGAAGAAGCTGGATGATCCGTTTACAGCAATGGTTGGATGCAAAGATTAACTTAACGAATATAACATTTACATAGCTGGTTTCGTTTACAGTATCAACTTAATCGACATCAAATAGCAGTCGTACATTTTCATCAGTTTGATGGATTCTTATAATTTGGATAGATGCTTGAACAAATTGGAAACCTGGTTGCTTTTAACCAGCATCGGAACTTAAATAACACCTATCACATTTTTCATAACAAATATATATACTAGCTTCACCTTCTTATACATGTAAGAATTGGGACTGAAGTTGTTTCTATTCTCATCGCCTTCTGAGGCTAATTATAAACGGTCAGATGCATAGTTCCTACTATAATATTGCAATACGGTTGTTCAAATAACATGTACACTTAGAGCTTCCGTAAGAAATATATAACTCGAACCTATTACAAAAAGTCCGGCGCATACATTTTTCATTTCATTTCCGTTATCGCCAGTAGAAATAAAAATATTTACCACAGACTAAGAAATATAAAAATATGTACAACAATATGAACGTAAAGGTAAGAAAGTAAAAGGTTAATAAATTATTTGAAAACTTATGTTACTAAAAATAATGTACAAAGAGGATTCAACTCATTCTGTTTGAATAAAATTTACAGCAAAGCAAAGAAAACAAAACTGAAGGCCATTATTCCACCTTTGGGGGCAAGATATGAGGATTGTGTAAATTTCTGTTGGCTTTAACTCAAATACCTTAAGTGCAGGATACAGTGGGTGTTCCATAAGAATAGTTCATGTCTTCTCAATACAATAGGAATTGTCCAATCAATACGCTTAGAGGAATAATTATTTAACAAATAACATGAGGTATGGTACAAATAAAATGATGTATGGTGCAAATAACATGAGGTATGGTACAAATAACATGAGGTATGGTACATAAAACATGAGGTATGGTACAAATAACATGAGGTATGGTACAAATAACATGAGGTATGGTACAAATAAAATGAGGTATGGTGCAAATAACACGATGTATGGTACAAATAACACGAGGTATGGTATAATTAACATGAGGAATGGTACAAATAACATGAGGTATGGTACAAATATCATGAGGTATGGTACAAATAACATGGTGTGTGGTACTAATAACATGAGGTTTATGGTACAAATAACATGAGATATGGTACAAATAGCACGAGGTATGGTACAAATAACATGAGGTATGGTACTCCAGCACGAGGTATGGTACAAATAACATGAGGTATGGTACAAATAACATGAACACATAACATGAGGTATGGTACAAATAACATGAGGTATGGTACAAATAACATGAGGTATGATACATATAACATGAGTTATAGTACAAATAACATGAGGTATGGTACGAATAACATGAGGTATGGTACAAATAACATGAGGTATGGTATAAATGACATGAGGTGTGGTACAAATAACATGAGGTATGGTACAAATAACATGAACACATAACATGAGGTATGGTACAAATAACATGAGTTATGGTACAAATAACATGAGGTATGGTACAAATAAAATGAGGTATGGTGCAAATAACACGATGTATGGTACAAATAACACGAGGTATGGTATAAATAACATGAGGTATGGTACAAATAACATGAGGTATGGTACAAATAACATGAGGTATGGTATAAATGACATGAGGTGTGGTACAAATAACATGAACACATAACATGAGGTATGGTACAAATAACATGAGGTATGGTACAAATAACACGAGGTATGATACATATAACATGAGGTATGGTACTAATAACATGAGGTATGGTACTAATAACATGAGGTATGGTACAAATAACATGAGTTATGGTACAAATAACATGAGGTATGGTCCCAATAACATGAGGTAGGGTACACATAACATGAGGTACGGTACATATAACATGAGGTAGTGTACACATAACATGAGGTATGGTACAAATAACATGAGCTATGGTACAAGTTAATGACACTAAGTCTCCCTTCCACGCTCGTACTACAGCACTTTCGTCATATTTCCTAATTATTGTTGTCCTTCTTTCTCCGCATGTAAACCCTTACGTGCTCTCCTTATAGAAGTAATTGCCTTGTGAATCAATAAGAATTCTCAATTTTAAAATAGAGAATATTCAGACACATAAATCCTTATAAAACATAATGAATCTATCGTGCTTGCAATGTCTCTCTTTCACACCGTCTCCGTCAAAAATGTTTTATTGGTGAAAATATCGATGCATATTTTTCATCTCTAGAAACTTTACGTTGTGACGTCACTGTACACAGTTATACAACAGTCACTAAATGTTACTCGGTTCTAATAGTTTTAGTTGTAATGGGATGTGAGGGATCCCTCTTGATTATATTTCATTATTTATTAAGATTAATGTATATAAACGTCACTGATATGAATTTTTAGGTCCAAGCAGGCTTATATGAAAGGACGGACCTGGGTTTAACTTGAAACTAAGAAACAAATGGATTGTTTAAGTAGGTTTCTTCAACTTGATGTACCGTTAACATTCTAGGAAAATTAAAGGAGAGGTGACTACTTAACAGTTTAACTAAAAGATTAAATTTAAGGTGTTTATTTCATTTTCAAGAAACGTCTTTTTGTACCATCCTCTGTATGTACAATATTAGGAATATGCAGCAGCATTATGATACAAAAAGTCAACGGTGATTCTGAACTAATAGTGGTTTTAAATATTTGTAGTATTTCTTTCGTATTTTGAATAACGGCTAAATACAATTTAAAAAATAGTATCTCAAAGGAGCCTGGGTCGGGGTGTGAGGAGGGATTGGGGGAGGGGATTTCAAAGTAATTGGTCATGTGGTTGATTATGTTAAAATTTACCACTCGGCAAATTAACTATTGTATCTTCATAATTGTATTCAACTGCTGACGATAATATAATGCAACATCCGGGCTTTGTATCCTCATATGGTCCGTATTGTTATTAGTACTCTTTCCATCAGCACCATTCAATATGTCTGTATGGTATAGTATAAGAAACACTCTGATGTAGTTGAGTCCAATTATTCCTTATCCCGAGCCGAGTCCGAGACTACTTGGTCTGAGTATGGTACTCTCGAGTTCAAACAGCGTTCTATAGAGTATATGAGCAACCCAAACCAAGTCTAGCTAATATATAGTGACACATCAATGACGAGCTCTACGGAAGCGTAGAAGGGGCATTGCATTGACGAGTTACCGACTTGTCAAAACGTCAATTTTCTGCATTTTGTCATTTTGTCGAGATGGTAGTAACTGATCAACTCGTCAATTTGCAGAAAATTGATGCATTGACGAGATCCGTTATCTCGTCAAAACGTCAATTTTCTGAATTTTGTCATTTTTTCGAGATGGTAGCAAATGTGCAACTCGTCAATTTGCAGAAAATTGATGCATTGACGAGATCCGTTATCTCGTCAAAACATCAATTTTCTGAATTTTGTCACGTTACCATCTCGTCAACTCGTCAATTTGCAGATAATTGTCGTTTTGTCAAGTCGGTAACACGTCAATGCAATGTCCCTTCTACGCTTCCGTACGAGCTCACGCGGTTTCTGCCTATACTGGTCTAATAAACACACAGGGCGAATTGGTTACATAAACCCACTCTTAATATTCCTTAATGTACAGACCGTCTCTTCCTGGTCCAAATGTTCCTTGCCTAACGTTGAACAGAGAGAGTCACTTATTGGAAAACTGATTATGTACGCATGTAAAACTACCAATTAAACATACACACACCCAGGGTAAATTTAGAAAGAAAGCAATATGTGCAGGGTTTATTATATTTCATGATATTTTTTAATGAGTGTTACCAGATCTACACTAGTCTATTTAATTCTCCCCTTGTGTCTCTTATGTTATGTGTTCATCATACAACTGAATTCCCCAAACTTTCATGGATATCTCTACACGATCAACAATATCTAAGACGAAGAGGGAGGAGGGGGGGGGGGGGTAAGGGGTAAATACTATGATGCTTTGTGGGATAACCAATATTTTGCTTTATTTTTGCCATTACATCGATCCAACCACGATGTTCTGGGGTGTATCTTTGAATACTGCCCTCTTTTCCTTTCTCATGAGAAGTTAATCATTATGACGTCAACCAGTGTTTAATTACGTCACACAGTGATTAATGACGTCACTCAGTGTTTGATGACGGGTTTAAAACTAACTATGTCTTCCCTATAAAGCTGATGTTTATACTCATGTTATTAAGTCCGTGCATCTTACATTGACGAGTCTGTATTCTTTATATACTTTAGTGTGTTCGATGTAGATGTGCGTTTACCTGCCAGGAATAATTTACTGTGATATTTGTGAAGATAAATCATTCTAATTTATACATTTTTGCTTCGCCATATTACATTTTCCTGAAATTCATTTTAAAAATCTCATGAATATAATATTTCTCTTCCTTTCAGGCCTCTGACAATCGGGGCAATCTACCAGGAGAAGAGGTAAGAGAGACATAGATTCATGTTCCTGTTAATTAGTAACGGTAATTTTAATAACAGACAAAGAGATATAAATGAATGTTGAACAAAGAAATAAGACAAAAGACTATTATACTTTGTTTCTCATTAGGGGGAAAGATTTATAATTGTCGTGTATCGAACAAGGAATTCAGATAGGCCAGCTACAAGTTTCTCAATATGAAGTTTAGATGCGGTCTTAATAATCTTCCTTCCGCACACATTGTTAAAGAAATACTCAACAAAGAAACTAATAGACATTTAAATACTACAAGGTCAGTCCGATGTTATGGTGTGCTAAAAGTCTCACACCAAATTGGAATTTAAATTTTTTTAAATTCCAGCTGTCCATGCAAGGTTGATAGGGAAGGTGTAACCATTTTCTTTATACACAGAAAAGGCTAACCCTAGAAGTCTATACTCAAATTTCACATAAATCTCTGCTCCGGTATTCTTTGATAATATAACATCATTAGAATCATTCTCTGGGGTCGGGAGGGGTTGTGGATGGGTAAGACGGAGATAAGCTGCTCACATAAATTCAGTAAACGATACAATAAAGTTTGCATGTAAGCATCATCACATACCCGTCAAATAGAAACACATTAATTAATGAAATTGAAGAGATAAACTGCAGAGGTCCTCTCTGTTGATGAGTGAGTCTAGGAGCAAGATGATTTAATGGGTTGTGAATGTATCCGTTGCGTTATAGCATCATTATTATTCATTGTGATACGAGAGGGTCCATTGTGTCTACATAAAATGACTAACTTGGAGTAGAAACCATTCACTGTGGAATGTGAGCATACCAAGCTGTTGTTGTACCAAATATAATGAAACTAGAAACAATATAAAAAAAATAATGTTTTAGTATCTGAGGGATCACGTGCATCAGGTAAGTTACAATGAGGGTCCTTTCAGACAAAACTGACATGATAGCAACGGCGTAGGTATTTAATGAAGATAAACCTACGTGGATGTGAGGTGACTCCTCAACATTTACAACAAAATGTCAAAAGAATAAACACAATAAATGTGCAATACTGACGTGTCAGTCCAGAGCGGCGAGAAATACAAGTAATTTAGAGAAGATTGTTGTCTAAAAATTGATTGATTTCCAGCACAATCTAATACTGTTAGTATTAAACCGTGTAATCGGCCAATTTTTAAAATATTTAACCAGCAAATATAATACTAGTCAAATTAAGATATAAAGCATCATTCTATTTATATTCAAATACATAATACTTCAGTTTGAACTATTTAATGTAAACATTAATCGTAAACATGTTGCCTAAACACATTAACAAACAGATGGCGCATGTAACACCAAATCAGAAGGTTTTTTTTTCTTTCTGTTTATATAAATTTGTGTCATTATCTATAATGACTACTGACTAGTCCAGCTAACAAACAATATTCTAATGGACGTTTAGTATCGAATTATGTCTTCTTTTTCCAGAATTATCATAAGAGCTGTTTTCATGGCATGTTATATGTAAATGACTGAGGCCCTTTTAATGTTTAGTTAGCTCACACGTACAACTAGTATTGTTTGGACGTAGTGGTAATAACGAATACTGGGTTTGTATAGTCACCATGCAGAAGACGGATGAGTTGACGTGATGAAGCATTTATGTTGAAAGGCAGAAAAATAGCAGCTTGTATTGTTTCATTGTTTGAAGGCCGAGGGAGGGCAGATTCGTCCTAGTGAATAATTATAATCTAAAATATGTTATCCAAAGTTGGATGCAGATGTATATTACCACCACCCCTACATCTCATGGACGTCTTTTAAACGTCACTAAAACATTCAAAACAGTTCATGTGCAGCGGCCATTTTCACCCCCTTAACGTCCGCATTGCATTCGTTATTAATAAAGATTCGCTACTCTGATACTGTACCGAGAAACTGTCAATATAGTAAGGAATAAAAAGTATGTATTTCGTGTTACATTAGACATTCATTCAGATCTTTCAGAATAGAGACATCATAATATAAATAAACACTTATTCCATCGTTTTTTTTGTGTTAATATTGTTGCTGCAACTCCTATGGGGAACGTTGGATTCACGTCCATTTTAAAGTCAAAATTATAGAGCGAAAAAATAGCAATTGAAACAAATCTGTCAAATAAGTTGCAACACGTGACATCAAACTTGCTTCAAGTTCCTTATTTCCTAAAATATGTGACAGTTTCAATTATTGATATCTCGCTGTTAGCAAAACTATGTTAGACGTCTCGTTATTCCGTTTCTTTTCCCTATGTTCGGTTTCCACGTATATGGAATCTCTGACATTTCCCCCATGTATATACAACATACACATAAGCATAATTATTAAGTTTAGTTTGTGGTAGGCACTGCCACTAGCCTGCTAGCTGACTTTACTTTTCTGTTGATAAATCTAATAGCAAATTTGTAAGAAATTATCAAGGTCTTATAATAATGGATTCTTTGTTTCAATTCTCTTTTTCCAGGGTTTTGAGTTTGATCCTCTTTGGCCCCAAAAAATATTAAGGGCAGAAAACATAAATATTAGTAATCTTTACTCTTGACTAATAGGTTATACCATGGTCTTCCATTCAATATCCCCAATTTCTCTCTCAAAAACGAAATCGAGCTCGAAAAAGAAATCGAACTCAAGCCGAACTGTTACTATAGGCCTAGAACCTGCAAACTAACAAGTTTCCAGACATTGGTACTATGGTAACCACATATGCCCGTATGCTACGGAAGAGGATGTGAGTGTAGTATGTTCGCGAATAATTTTTACAAAACAGTGAAGGAATTACTTTCGCATTGAGGTCCCGGGAGTACATAAAAAACATTGGAGGAGTTTTACGACTTTGTAGGCAATATGTCCCCGGGACAATGCCTCTGACCAGGGTCTTTAAGCGTACTCTTACACCGTGTGAACACACACATTGCAGCACTTTCTGCACTACTGAACATTGGTATGAGTCTTAGCCCCTCCTCTACCACTAAAGCTCCCCCCCCCCCACCACCCAACCTTTCACCATCTCTAACCTTGGACAATGAACCGAGTTATCAAGACTGGCTTTTATATTACCATCAACCTCAAATCCGTAAGACTTATCCTTGATAAAATTCTAGGATTTGGAGAACAAGGTAAAGCTAGCAAACACAAAGAAAGAAACAAGACGACGTTGCCTTTTACAACATAATATGTATTAATAATTGAAGTCTTAATTATTAATATTCCTCCACCGAAAGTAAAAGCTGGTAATGATAACACAAGTTACACCATTACAAAATATGAGAGCAGACCCCGGTCTAGCATGGTCATTTCACATATATACAAAGCTTTTGATCCAATGGGTTTCAAACAGTTGAACATTTATCAACCACATAAATAGATCAAACTCAGTTTACCTTCAAAAAAGACTAAACGGAAGGGTAAGTGACATGAATATAAGTTATGTAACGATTATATCAAAGTTAGAAGGAATTGTCGGACTTCATAATGAGTAGAATGTTAGGCCCTGCAGCTTATATGAAAATGGCGACTCCAGTTGACGAGACCAGTGTTACACCCGATATAAACAGAGAACACAGTAACTACTGTAAATCATTTGTACCACACTAAAACTAAATCGTGCTATAAATTGGTAGCGTGTTCTATTATGATTACAGTAAAAACTCAGGATATGTGTAATCCCAACAAATCTAGTTTATTTGTTAGGATTACACATATCCTCGGTTCTTACTGAAATCGTAATAGCAAATGCTACCAATTTATCAGATTTATCAGCACGATCCAGTTCTTACTCTGGAAATAAACTTTAAATTTAACAGTAGTTACTGTAATCTCTGTGTGAATCGGTTTGGTGTTAAAACATGACGGGACATTTCACTAGGTAATAATGTGATAGTGCATTGGTTATATTGGTTCAGTCATAGTGATATGAAGGGGAAATCCCTTGAATAGGTCATTTATTGTTACCAGCAGGGAAGAGGATAGGGTGTGAAGATGAGTGAACTGATTCTTGTACAGTAATCCTGTTTTGCACATAAATCACTTTTATTTATTGGGAGAGGAACATATTTTTGTGCTATGAGTCAATATATGTAAGCATTTACTATTCATTTTTGTTATTTATATGCTTATTGTCACTATTTCAATCAAACAGTCGAACTTTATTGAATCCAACCTTCACAAACTAGTCTTTTAAAGCATGGAATGAAAGCGACCACAGCATTAGTGACCTTGGTTTCATGGATTTAGCCTTCATATGTATTTCATGTTAAGTACTAAAATATTCACAGGATGTTCTCGTTAGAAATCCTTAAAATGATAACTGAAATAATAACAAACAGGACAAAAATAGTCAATTCATTTGAAAACATGCAAAATGAATTCAACAAAAAGTAAAATTTATTTTGTTGTGACATGAATCCATTATCTCTGAAATAACACTTCTTATATGGCTGCATATAATGAATATTTACAACATTTAAATATACTGCATTGTCTTAGTTGTTGTGTTATCTTATGCATATTTATTGCTTATACTTTTCACTTTTGTATATATAGGGGTTCGATGAGGAGAGTTACAAGAGAAACCTGGCAAGGCACAAGTAATTGTAAGTCAATACAGCTGAATACTCTCTAGTTTCTACCTTAGTATTTAACATTGTATGTGTTAAGTGTGATTGAATCTGTTAGTTTTAATTGTAAAATCTTAATATATTAAAATAAATCTCCATCATTAACCACATTTTGTATTCCTATATCTGTAATTTTCTAATCTTATTTGGTCACTAATATGATCTGCTTCAACTGTATTAGGTTTTATTATATTGTTTTAATAACCAAGCTGATCCCCGATTAAATGTCTGAAGATGAGTGATAAGTTCCTTCCATTAACAGAAATAAGAGTATCTGTTCATTATTGCAATTATGTTAGATGTACACAACCTTTCTTTCCGCTGCTTAGGCGTAAGAAGGCCATAACTTCAAAAAGATACATTTATTTATCTGCTAACATGTGTTTTATTACTAAAATGGTTATTAAAACGATTAGTATAATTCCACCCTTCCTCATTATATTATTAATTTTATCGAAAAAAAGGAGAGAGATTATCGTGAGTCCTCCTTTAATACTAACAGGGACAAAACTGTCAGTAAAAATTTGAAAGTTTCATAACAAAACGACTATGTGCGATATGGTGACGTCAGTCCATTGATGACAAACAGAAAATAATAGAATATGTGGAAAAGA
>JAIPMN010014588.1:0-11595 GCA_020650975.1 Apostichopus californicus
TTCTCCCACCATATCAAGTATATTTTCAGGTGATTTATACCAAATAGATATAGTTTTGGGGTGTTTTAAGGCTTAGGTGTCCGGAATTGTCCATGTCCATGCTACTAATTACTATAGCCTAGGCCTAGTAGTATTACTAGCCTAACTACACAACACTGGCTAGCCCAGCAATTTCGCGAAACTACAACCAGTAATATTACATAGGCTAGGCTAGATTAACGTATACATTCTACCCAATACTTTCTGTATTCATGATTATCTAACTTATACTCCTGTTAATAACTCTTCCTATTAATTAATAGGAATGAAAGATGCTGACGAAAATTCGTTTTTAGTACCTTAATTCCTGCCACTCATAGTAAAATTTCTTGCTAGGATATTTTAAGTGCATGTTGTCTGGTGATTGTTAATTGTCGTTGCTATGTAACTTAAATATAGTTCTTTTCTGATTGGTTCAACAGCACATGCACACCCCCCAACCCACAAAGTGGGATGTACATGAATTCGGGGAACCCCCCTGCCAAATATGGCAATAGCGTACGTGCAAAACGTGAACTGCTGTAATTTGAAGCTTCGTTTATCGTTTAGATAATGACAATCTTTGAACTTTCATAACCGAGGACAACGCCGTGAGAAAACAACTACAAGAGCTTCACAACCCTCTATTTACCGACACGTGGACGAATTGCGCATGATGTCTTTTTTTAAAATGTACTGTCTGAGGGACTAGTATTACCGTGGAACTGCGTGAAATGCATCTATCACCGTGAAGTGTGCGGTGATTCTCTCCGAGGTAAGATGTTGTGTCCTACCTGCCAACTCAGTTGAAAACGAATTTGCGCGGTAACACTTGTAGGCAAGCTCGAGTATAGCGTAATGTGCCATAGCTTTAAAACTCGTGTGGCACACTATTCATGTCACAATTGTACGTAGGTTTAAAAATAATCAATATCAATACTTACACACATTGGCCTCGTTTAAAAAGGGAAGACGGGATATGTGATCGGGTTGCTGAACAAGTGCTAATTCCTGTGAATGTTGGCATACCTTTCTATACCCAGCGGTATATATGGCAGTACGGTACGTACCCTACACATGAAGTACACATATAGTTCCTTTCATAGAGAGCAACAAAACTTGTTCTCTCTACTCGCAGTAACCCTTTACATAACCAGTGGCGGATCTAGGATTTCTCCGAAGAGGTACCCCGGGAGACAAGTATTGGTAGAAAGGCCACCTACCGAAATTTCTTCAGCAACGTATAGGCCCTAACAGTGCATAAGAATATCGATACGTTGGTAAAGGTAAGACATGTCCGAGAAGCGTATTAAAAGTTTATACTATGTGGCCTTGTTTGGGGCCAAATTCAGTATTTGCATCTTATATTTGGTAGCAAACCAAAAACAGGAGAAGGATCCACCAAATCCTCCCGTGAACCTTCCCTGGATCAGCCTATTGATGTATTTATAACTTACAGTTCCTTGCAGGCCATAGCAATGCTTACGTATTAAAATGCCATAGTAAGGAAAAGAAGCAAATTTGAGTAAAAGCGGTTGCGACGTGCAACGCTTTGCCAGACTTTGTAATAGGAAAGTACACTTCACGGACTCATTATTCAAAAGGTGCCAGCCATATTATTGCGGCAAGTTATAACGTTATTCTTCCAGCAGACGTGTAGGCCTATTATAAAAATTTGTGAAATAACTTCTGATATTTTAAGTCCCCTATATGCACAAGTTATTCTTCATTGATATTAATATATTTTCATATGTTTGTTGGCTTATTTATATCGGTAAAGTTCACGGGCTTATCTCACAACTTTGTTACAATAACCTGTGGATTGTTTCCATTCTTGTATAAGTCAATATACTGATGCAAAAGTTATAATTTGGAGTCAATCTCTTCTCAAAGTCTTATAATATAGGCCTTTTTGTTAGAAATGTATACGGATAAAAATATGACTCAATATAGAACGTTAGATCACATCGACCAATACGGTCACAATTTGCGTGGTTTAGCGAATAAAATCCGATGTCAACGCCGATACGTATCGGCGTAGAGTTTGCAGGAGCTCACCCGCCTAACATCTGCAATGAGCTAAGTATCTGTCAAAACGGATGATTGCATAGACTATTCGATCGGTTGAACAGCTACCTGCCTGCATGGATGTTCTCGTATACTTATGATGTATGCATGATTATTGTTAAAAGTAATTTCTTGCTGTATTGTGACTGTGAGATTCCTCCAATAGACGTGCAGTATATAATTATGGTGTATTTAATCATTCACGATGTTGTGTCAACCATCATTCCTGCTGGAAATAACTCGTTAATGATTTTCAAAAATTCATCGATGTAACACACTCGATGTTGACTAATGAATTCAGTGTGCTTTAGATAGCAAGGAATTAATGCTTAATGCATTTCTATGTACGATTAAAATTCATTAACTTAAGTCTGTGAACAATTTCTACATTGAAAAATTCGATTGTCTCATCTACCCCGTGTATACATAGGCCTGAATGGTAAATCCAAATTAATTAGTTGGCATTCTACTACTGTAACTCCAAGGTTTCAATCGCTACCAGAGGCGAACCTGGGACGATATTGTCATCCCCGGTTTTGTACGCTTCATGGTTCCTGAAGTAGACCTATATTATGAAAATGAGAAATATTATGTTTTATGTTATCCGATATTTTCCCAATCTCCTGGGACCCAAATTGGCCCGGTTGTTCTCCCTGTGAACACCCCCCCCCCCACCTGACACGCACCCTTCGTCAGGCCTGACCACAAGACTTGGAGCATATGTTGGTTAAAATATTTGTATTAATTCATCATGTAATGTATTGTTGCTTCATAGTATATATATAGTATAGATCTTTACTTATTTGATAAAAGTCTTTATTATATTCTCAAAAATTACTTAAATTACTTGGTGAATGTAATCAGAAGTGGTTGATTAAGTTTCAGGATGTCTTGTTGGTTCTCCAGTGTTTCACTATATGTGTTTGGATTGCTGTCGAAGTTCATTATATACTGTAGGCCTATTGCCGCCTTGGGATAGGGAATGGCATTCGAAACTATAAATATAATACTTCAACAGACAAGTATAAAAAAGATGTATATATTAACTTTAATAGGGAAAACCTTGCATATTTTAAACTGTTTTTATAAACATTGTAAACTGTTCTATTTACGCAGGGTAACCTTATTGGAGTGCACCACAAATGCTATATGCTATGTACAGCTGTGGGGGTTATTGGTATGTGCATTAATGTGCCTTAATTTAGGAGGGACAGGAACGGGGGATCAGTTACTATCTTGTTTCTGATCATGTATTCGAAACTACCGGCGTATTGTCACCATTCTGGATTACTATTCACATTACGGACACTTTAGAATGGGGCAATGGGACCATCACGGTACCACTCCCTGGACCAATCAAGCAGGTTATAAACGTAGCCTCATACTGTGTATGATATACTGTAGCTTACATATAGTCCCCAGTATCCCCAGGGGCGTAGCGAAGTTTTTGTTGTTGATGGTGGGGGGGGTGGAGAATTTGATTTGCCAACGGATCTGGAAGTGGTGACTGAAATGGGGGAGGGGTCTAAGGGGAGGGGATGTCCCCCTCCCTTTTGGAAAAGTTTTAGTTTTGAAACGTCCTTAGATGCAATCTGGTGCATATTTTAAGTCAAATTTGACACCGTAGAATTTCCATTTCGATATTATTTTTATGGCAGTCGGCAGAAGAAGAATTAATTGGATAACGAAGAAAAATTGCATACCGGTACCTTATATTGGAAAGTAGATAATATAAATCGCAGCTTGAAATTAGGAAGTCAGATTCTGATTGCTGAACATTGGTGAATGTAATTAGGCTTTGCCTACGCCTCTCGGGCTCAAACCATCGCAATGAGTGTTGAAATGTGATGAAAATGTTCAGAAAACTTTCCGGTAATTAGAAATAACAACATTCATTGATATACAAGCGAGAAACGTTAACAATTCGTGAGCCGTTTCCTTAAGTTTTCCACGGAGAACGAATGACATCTGCGATGACGTCATTCTGAACAGAGGATGACACCACGTTGTCACACGATAGCACGACTCGTGGGCTGCGGCCTATACGGAAGCCTTTAATTCCATTTCTTTCACTGAGTTGCCGGCGATTCTGGCACTCGTCTAGCTGAGCCTGGCTACAGTAGCTATATATACTGACGGCCGTGACGTTATCAGTTATTTGCCGAGACTGGTTTTCAACTTGCAGGCGTCGGGTGATTGGATTGGTGAATGAGTTTATCAGATGAAGAACTGGAAAATCGAAATAACCGATAAAGAAGCTCCCGTTCTCCTTTTCTCTATTCAGCTTTCCTTCTTTCTTCCCCTTCCGCTCTCTTCACCTTTTCTCCTTTTGCAGACAGACCCAAAATTTGCCGACAGCTACCAAATTATTGGGGGGGGGGGGTGTGACACCCACACACCCCCCCGCTCGCTACGCCCCTGAGTATCCTATATACAGAGGCGACGTGCACTGCCTTTAATCATAATTATAGCTATAGTTTATATATAGGCCTAAATGATATGTTGCGGCCTTGCAATTCTTTGCATGGAAGTTTGTTCCTTTCTTACTGCTGTTTGATGTGACTCTATTTAACACTACAACCTTCGGTGAACCTATAGTCTAGTACATTAATTCATGAAGTATCAAGTTCTGTGTAATTTCTTTCTTTTCTTTCCTCTTTTGTATATGGTGTTTGTATTTTTGGGAGAAAGTGGATCATCGAGATATGTAGCTCATTTTTGGCAGCGAAGTTTGCTGCATGTTGCTATAGATGTATTTAGTAAATTCGGACCTTTGTAAACGCCATTGGAGTTAGGCTACTGCTAGAAGATGAGTCTTTATCCTGCATTGAAAAAGGTTTCAAATTATACTAGTTTGCCGGTGGCGTTTTCGTCAAGTTTCACGGAAACGTTTAACTTCATTGGGATTTCATGCAGGGAGTCGGATGAGGGCTGGGGGAGAGGATGTGATTGAGCCTGCCAGTTAGGTGCATTTAGATATAGCAGCGATATTCAATACTTTTGCTAACATTACGGCAAGAGCACTTGTGGGCCTAAGTTCATAAATAGGTCATTGCAAAGGTTGTAGGAACAGAAACAGCACATCGTGACCTTCAGTGTCATGAAGGTCATATGATCGCCCGAATCCCTCCCTCTCTGAAATCGATGTCTGCTATGTGATATGTTTCTAACATTCGGTATACAGGCTGTAGCAATTAATAGAAAAGTTGCCATGAACACTGTTGGAAAATAATCGTGTTTTTATTTCTTTTCTTTTTTTCTCAACATATTGAACACTTTTCCTCCCTGATTTTTAAGTCTTTTGGTCCTTTATGTCCTCAACTCTTCCATCCATGTTGTCATCACTACATTTATATATATATATCATATACAGACCAGTCGTTACTTGTTGCTTGTGTGAAACAAAATTGACAATTAAAAACTGTTTAGGTTTTAGCAATACCGATCATGGTTTATGAACCAAAGTCAAGGCTTTGGTCACAATTACAATTTTTACCAGCCACAAATACATTGGTATGAGTCTTCGTGGACAGACAATTAAATCATCTCCTCTGTCATGAATAAGTTCCTATAGGCCTATACCTATAGTGTTCTGTTGCTTATTACAAAAATATGTATACCTTTTTTCACTAGGGTATATAATTCAGTGTATTAATTTTCACTTAAACGGTGGGGGAAAGAAGTTACAATAAACCACGAAGGTCGAGTTAAGGTTACTTATGACTAGGTCAGGTTAGCTTTAGGCTGTCATTGCTTGTAACTTGAAATATTTCATTTGTGGAGAATGATTATATTGTCTATATGATACTACACAGATAATTTATTCATATAAGTTATGTATTGTGTATGTAAATGATTTTGGGTAACGGATCCTTTGTCCAATGGTGGTGTGTCTATAGTAGAGGAAAGTATCAGCTGATTGAAATATTGACTATATGCAACATCACATCCATTATGAGACTATCACATGCTTCCGATGTGAGAAGAACAAATTGACATTGTCTGAAAATCATCATTCATAATGACGCGGAATCTACACACGAGCACCTGTATCTGTCCATTGTGCATATAGTCTCTAGGTTACTATGCAGTGTCTACGTGCAGTACATGATGGGTGGGAGAAACAAAAACTAAAATAGGTGATTTATTAAAGTCTGACTGATTACAGTGAGTACAGTTCATATCTGCAAACTGTGAACAAAGTTCAAGGGCATCTGTGTAAAACATATGAGTATGCTACAGCCAATGAGTTTCATTTCATGAAGACCCCATACACATGCATGTGCACCACTGTGCGTCATTATATAGGCGAACTTAGTGCTTCTGTAGGCTACATTGAGAATAGTGGCTGCATAATCAGTGTGATCAAACGATACTTTGATGATGAAACCTGGCTATGTTTGCAATTTACCTACCTATAACTACAGACACAGTCACTTACAATAATTTCTTTTTTATTTGCCGAGGGTTTTTGTTTTATTGGTGAATATTTCAAGTACTAGGCGTATGCCCATGTCTGTAGTACGAATGATGTTTACAGAGGTCTGCTAAATACAAGGAATTTTTTATTTCTCATTTTTACTATAATCCATCAGACTGGATTCCGGGGTATCTTGTTACACGTGATAAAGTGCTCTTTTCTTTGTTTTGGGGTTCTTTTTCCTCTTTTTTGTGGTCATTAGTTGGCATATTTTCCATTTCTAATGTATTCTTTCCTGCCCGGCAAAAGTAGCCTAATGGTTGGGTATAGGCCATCAGTGTGACGATCTCGCTCAGTGCTAGTTTGCAACATATGCGGCGCTTAAGTCCCTTTTTATGATGGACATGGGTTTGTCAGTATGTGATGCCCTTAAACCAGGGATGAAGAGATATAGAGCAACATTATATACATAGCATGGTTTACTTGCTGAGAGAGATTACGTCTGAGAGTCATGATATACTTAAAGACGACACTTGGATGCCATCGTAATTCTGTTGTGATTCCTACCAACACCGTCTTCATTGGCATTATATGGTTCATTGTCTCTAAGTCGAGACTTGCATGTCTAATATCATATTGGGCCCGTGGAATGGGGAACTTGAGGTGGCTTTTGGGGTATAGTTCTTACCTTTCTCGTTTTACCGCTTATCTTGAAGTTCCAGTGTCGAGAATGTTACATGAGAGATGATATAGACGTACATATCAGAAATGTATATCTGTTATGAACTTAATATATAGGCATGGCTGGTTCGTATAAACTCTGACTCCCAATCACTTTCCTCGCTTCAGCTGAATGAAAGATAACTTCACATGTATCTAAAAGATGACCATGCGCGGAAAAATTGACCTCTGTACATACTCCTGTATACATCATGACCTATGACCAACATTGCCTGCAGTTAGGTCATCATAAACGAAATTGAAAAAAAAAATATGATCCTTTAATCTAATGTTTTCTTACAGTAAACATTGCGGCATAGAGGCGTCACGAACCATTGACTCATTAGGTCGTGTTCGTAATACTGAACTCTGCTAGACAGGCATCTCATACAATGCAAACATGGTGCTACATATTAAGGGCGGTGTGCAAACTATAAGCGAGTAGATATTATATTATATGCCTGTTAATTAGTAACGAGAATGGTCCGTGATGTGAGATGTTGTTTCACAACCGAAGCTTTAGAAGTAATTAAAAAGAGCAGCCAGTAAGAATTACCTCACATTTGATTTGTGGAAATGGATTTGATCAAGGTGCATGGTGATATTTCAACATGACATAGCCATGCTTGCAGCTGGTGTAATCGACACATATTGTGCTATACTAAAACACTTTCTTTGTTTGAAGGTAAGATACAGAAGCCTATATATACTTGTCTATGTTCAGTCACAAATTAACAATATTTCTAACGTTTCTATGCTGTTTAATTTTGTTGATTCTTTATCTTTTATTTTTTATATTTGCCTATCTTCAAGATTTATACTTTTATTTCCACATATTAATTTACAATATTGCATACTACAAACTATTGTGCCAGCACGTTTAGCCTGTGTAGGTTTAATATTCATTAAACACAAGGCTGCAATGTAAAAATAAATTGAATGTTTTACTTTGTTTAAATACGTTATCTTGCCTTTATAAATTTGGGCATACATTTGAGGTTAATTAAAGGTGAAATATAGGCCTTTGTGTAACATTGTTACTTTAAGAACAACAATATTTATCCGAACGAGCTTGTATGTGACATTTTGCGGACAGTCTTTTATCGCCTATGAGTTTCAAGGCAGCATCGAGAGCTGTAGAATAAAGTCACCGGTAGCAAGGAACTTCATAACATGACCCAATGATTAATACCGAGTTTACGTCAGTCTAACCAAAACCGTGGCGTCATGATACAAATTCTAATCCCATTTACCGGTGTGTTCAGACCTACGCGCTGATCGAGTTTTTAGTTGTATAGACAGATACAGTTTATCACTATAAGAGTAAGGCTTTTACGTACAGTGCAGCGTGAGATCATAAATCAATGTGGAAAAAGGCGTTCAGATCCCGGAGTTCCTCTGCCCACGTCACATTCTCCGTGTTTTTTTGACCTGTAGACTAAACAGACGAGTATATGTCAATACACATTGTATGTGTACTCATCCAACAGTACAGCATGGCATTGATGCAGTACGGCTATGTATGTATCAGACAGTGGCCTTCACGTGCCTCTTTCAATTTTGAGTTATATCACGAGACAGGTTTTACCAAATTCACTGCACTTTCTCCCTGAATTTCCTGTTATATCAGTTCCATTGTAGGACTAGGGAAAATACTAAGTGTATAATATGGGTTTACTTCAGGCTACTTTTTGTAGCATTATACACGTGGATGTATGTATGGGAGCGCCCTCTTTTCGTAGTTGGGTGTGTGTCTTGTTGGTACACGTCGATGTTGTCATGTACAGAAAAACTGCTGTAAGAGTATAATGTACGGAACATTGGAACTATTTCTGCTCCAATGGTCTTTTTAATCTAAAAATGAAGATAATAGTATAGTGGCATGACGAACATTTAAGAGAAGTTCTTGTTACGTCAACTGAGAAGATGAAGTCTTAGATCGTGTTTTTCAAACCCTGTCAACGCCGCAAGGTATTTGTATACTAAAGTAAAACCCTTTAATTTTCATTAGAAGGCCATTTCACTAACCTACTGAGTACGTAGGCTGTATGAACATTACTATACTAGATTGAAATAAACAAATTTAGTTTGCTGCTTCTGCATGTGGGTTGACACAATCACTGCATTCAAGAATCCCATACTGAGTTTCTTTTGCAGGTTGTGATAACACAATAATTATGTACAGTGTACGTCTGTGAGGACTGCTTGTGATCTAAGGACTCAAATATGTATTAATTTATGGTAGGGCAAGTAAAGTTAGTTAATGCTATACATGCCATACTCCAACATAAACATTTAACATTGAAATAAACGATATTGATAAAGTACAGTCAGACAAGTAATATTGATCATTTGTTGACAGATCCAATAGCAAGGAGAACCCTAAGACCGAGAATGTTCCAATCACCCCAGTTTTGGTGTGAACGGTGTTCTCTTTAATATAGTATTAACATTGTGCATATTCCTGCCATACTTAAGAACGTTATTTGGTTGGATGCAGCTATACGGATTCAACGACCACTTCAACGCTGGAAGTCGTTGGACAGTTACGCAAACTTGACCGCGATGAAAATGTGATAGCATTAACTGCCTTTGTAAGTTCTAGATGTCTGTGCCGTGGATTACACAACATTTAGAAACCATAATGACTGAGAGACGCTTACAGCCCACAACGTGTTAACCGTGTTCCTTGGGTACAATGCTACACAGAATCGAGCAGAAGTACGGGTGGCTATGACGAGTACCATGAAGAAGAAGAAGTGACTTCAAGATTCGACAAATGCTGTTCTGTTGTATTCAAAGGTTGATTACGTGGGTTGCTGTCCCGCGGCACAAGAGTGAAATTGATCCATCTCTTGTGCGTGCGACAGCGACTGATGTAGTCCCTGATCATCTTATGGATACAACTTACTGACGGATCAGAAGTGAAGATCAATTATAGGTAAGAGAAACCATGCACTATGTATGAGGTATACCTAACCAAAAGTACCCCATATGTTGTATGTTGTATTAAGTAGGTGATATTACAAATCAGGGGATAGTATTTTTACGAAAATATGCTGCACGACATTGTAAACTTTCTAAAATGACAAAAAAAAGGGTTTCGTGACTTGCTTTAGGAACTTCACTTTTCTAAGTTTCAAGCTTTACAATCGAGGAGTTTTCGATCTGACTTTCTCTCATAATTCTTTATTTCCAGCTTTTGAGATGAGGTTTAAAAAAAGAAGGGATAAAAGGCATGGAACCAGACACGAAAAAGGTTATATGGCGTGTCATCTGTATCGGATCAAGGGAAACATCATACACCCATTTAAACCGGTATATATCAAGTTAAATGGACAAATACCAGCTTAAATCGACATATGCCAGTTTAAAATCGGTATAAGTCCATTCAATCCGACATACCAGTTTAATTCGACACATCGTCCATTTATACCTCTTTAACATATTTGACTTCGAGAGTGATTGACAGTTCTGCAGTTATCAATGTCTTACCAAATTCCGGTGATCCATGCGCCTTCTACACGGGAACTTGAAATACCTGGAATACAGCAGAACTGTGAATCATTCCTGAAATCGTTGATATTAATACATTAATGAGGGGATAAATGATACATAGATCTATTAAAAGTAAATTTTATAAAGTAAATTGTAATCTATACACACACATATATACAGGGGCGTAACCAGGTTTTTGGTGTGTAGGGGAGGGGGGGGGGCGTGCACTGACCGGTGTTGCATATAGTAGTTATCTATTGATGCGATAAAAGCAAAACCCTTTGTTTCTTTTGGCGATCAAGCTAATTAACATTCTATTTTTGTTTTTCGAAAAGGGCTTAAATGCAAAATTGTGCTATCATTTCCACTATTTTAACTACATTCATGTACGAATTTTTCCTCTTTTTTTAATTCAAAAGTTTATAACTTTTTTGGGGAAAAAAAACTTACATATAATGAAAGCGCCTCCGCGGTTGAAAACCATCCGGTTATATCACTATCCGGTTATATCAACTATATATGCGCATGAATACAAATATATGGCAACTCAGAGAGACACTGCACAAATTTCTTGAGGGGATTTTTCATACCATTCTCTTTAGCAGTGGCATAGGAAGGTACTCTTGAGTGGAGGGGGGGGCTGAAGACTGATGTCCGGCCTGGGGGAGGGGTCCCTTTGGAAATTTTTTGCATTTCCAGGTGGCCTCAGATGCAATTTGGTGCAATATAGCACACTTCAACACCCACTCCATTTTGTAAATAACTTTGCATTTTCACCTGGCCTTAGATGCAATTTGGTGCTCCAAATGAGATTTTTTTTCTGCCAAAATGTTTTCTGCTAAAATGACGAATGTTGTTATCATTTATTGAGA
>JAIPMN010014592.1:0-12427 GCA_020650975.1 Apostichopus californicus
CCCCCCCCCCCCCACTCAAAAGTACCTTCGTACGCCACTGAAGCAAAGCAAAAGTTCAAGTGTTTCACAAGATTGTGAGATTGAGAAAATTGCAAGTCATTACTCTGAGACACAACTGCAGGTGTTTCTATCATACATGTAAAGAAACGTTCATATATTAAAGGCGTTTACTGAGCGAACATCACACGCTAATGGTCACACTTTATTTACACAATTATATGGTGTCTACATAAGATATATTTACCATGCATGGACTATAAGGGACACTATATAAATATATTATATATATAATATCACAATGGTATTATTCCATTCATCGGTTCGTGATGGAAATAGTTTACATCAGCGTTGCATTGTAGGCTACACCTTTCGTCATGTCTTTATCTATATGTTGACATTACGCAAACAAAGACAAAGTACAAAGTACATATAAAGCCCTATCAATTCAAGCTATAAAGCAGAAGTTATGCAAGAAACAGACGACACACAACCGCCTCATTCCGTTAGTTCAACATCGAAATATCTTAGCCTTTCCACGTTTATTGGAAGTTTATTCAGTTCAGTTACCAGCTGAAAACAGTATGGCCGACTCTAATGTTAAAGTAGTGGTAATCACAGGGTGTTCATCTGGCATAGGTTTGGATACAGCTGTACTTCTTGCAAAAGAAAAGAATTTTAAGGTAAGAACGTATATACCAAGTGTTAGCTGAATCATGCGACTTATATCGCATGGTTTCGTTTTTCGTTTGTGTCTATAGCTTCGTCGGCGCAGGGGCGCAACCACGTAATATATATTTCTGTGGCGCATGAGAAGGGCGAATAAGATCAGGGGGAACCCCCACCCCCATCCGACCAACTGGCAGACTGAATGTTCAAAAATATAGCATTATTTTGCATCAAAGCAACCTCCATTTTTTATCAACATTTTTTTTCAGAAGAGAGGTGCCACCTAAATGATATAACATCTTAACTAATGGTCTTAGCCAATCAATGGTTGTAACGACGTTGATTTATTCATTACACTATGGAGATTATCAAATTATTTGGGGCAATAAAGGGATGTTTCTCACTTACAAAAAGTAATAAATTACAACAAGACTCTAAGTCTAATGTTCATTTTTCAATAGGCGTTTCGTATGTATTCCGAGCTATACTCCAAGATATATGAGCAGTGGCTTGTGTTAGGAAGGTAACAGGGGGTCATACCCCTTCCCCCCATCTCAAATCGTCATTCGGGATGAAATTTCCATTTATCCTCACATAAAGTAGCTGCGAGGAACGGTAAGCCAGGATCATGTACCCCTCCTTCATCAAATTATTGTCTCGCAAATGGCCCTGCCATAAAGGATTAGCTTCTATGTTCCTATATTCTGGGGAAATTATAAATGTTCAACACACCCACCAGCCCCCCCCCCCTCCCCGTCCCTCTCACACGTTTGATATTATGTGCACGTCACTGTATAAGAGGTACCGTATGGAACAAGAGATCTAGCATTTGATTGCCAGGCACTGTTAATTCAAATGATTCTTAACTTAAAGAATCCAGCTGAATGAGCCATCAATGCCTTGGATTACACCCCTAGTTATGAAAAAAATTAAAATAATTTCTTTCCCAGGCGCTTGTTTCTACGCCTACAGAGTAGTATGGAAGTGTTGGAATAGGAGGGGGAGGGGGAAATAACAAGAACCTTTGTAGGGACTAGAAGGTGGGGTTGGGCTAGAGTATCTCACGTCAATATCTTTGAAACTATGTAACTTACACACTTATCAAATTAGTTCATATTATAGTTTTCAATATCTTGTGTGACATGTACAGGTGTTAGCAACCATGAGAAACCTACAAAAGAAAGGAGATTTAGAAAAGGCGGCTGCTGGAACTTTAAACAAGACTTTATTCATCCAAGAGTTAGACGTCTCAAAAGAAGAGTCGATTGAGAAATTTGTAAAAGCCACCTATGACAGCGAGGGACGAATTGATGTGCTAAGTAGGTTTTATTTCAAATTAAAGATATTATCGATCGTTCATTGTTGTTTTCCTTTATTGACCTCTGGTGTCCCTTACGGCTATTGCTATGGCATGTATATTAAAGAGCACAGATGTACACTCTCTTATATGTATCTCAATGCAATGCTTTTGGGAATATGAAGTGAACGAGACAGTCTTAGCTGTACTGACCGTATAGCATTATGCCTTTGCTACAGTGTTTGGAGAATGTGTATGCGCGTGTACGCTCTGTGAGTGTGTGCGTGCGTGTGTTTTAGGTACATGTGTGAAAGTAAAGGGTGAGTCTTTCACTGCAGTCCGGGTATGAGGGAAATATGTCATAATACAAAATCAACCATTTCAGAGGGAACGTTTTCATTCTAAGCGCTAATTGATATCAATGAATAAACTAAGTCCAACCTTGTACAGGAAGCCACCACATATAAATTACAGGAGACCGTCAACCTCTATTGTAGCCAATCAAGGGCATAAATCAGCATATTGCCGAGTTGCAACAGGCAGTGTTCCTGCAGCTGTTTTAGTCTATTAATGAAAGTAACAGCACTATAACATTCATGGGATTTCAAAAGAGAGGTTAGTGTTAGCCGAGCGTGGCTCTCTCTGGTTTCATATTTTAAGGACAAAATAATTCTGCCAACTCACGTTGTTCAAGTTGGTTGTGGCTGTGTAGATTATCGCAGATTTATCTAGCTTCAAACTAGATAAAGTCGCTTCTGCTACGGTTGTCTATCACTCCCTAAAACCAATTGTATATGAACAGGACAACACATCTTGAGAGTTAGACTATCGAACCCTTACGAGCCAAAGAGATGTTTCAATATATCAAGATAGTTTGGCCATACTAATTTTCTCCGCAATCTACGATTAACTCTGATTGTTTGCACTGTAACTAAATTTACAAAATCCAAGTAAGTTCTTAAAGGTAAAGACTTTGTCCTCCATTATCGGGTGTCGATAACGAAACCTTTTCATATTTAATTTGGCTCCGAATGGTTATTTTAGCGTGGACGCCTTATTTATCTAGCTTTGACAAATAAAAGTTACGGAAATCAAAATGACCTAGTAAACAATCTTGTTCATATTGTTTGCTCGTGTCGGCCTACCTCTAAACTGCTACAAACTTAACAATGTAAACTTTCCACGGACTGGTGGCTCCATAGTAACTGGGTATTGTAATCAAGTGATATTTGACCTCGGCAAAGCTGAACTAGTACACTGCTTCCACGCTATTCCGATAAGGACCAGCTAGTGTATAAAGTGTTCCGTTATGTCTGGAATCTAAAAAGGAATACATCATGAATACTACGGAAGCAGCGCGGGGCACACTCAGACAATAAGGGAGCGAAAAATCAATACGTTTAGGATAGAACCAGGATTTATTCACCTATTAAATCAGACAAATTTACAAGCTTTTTGGAGGCTTAAGGCCAAAGATATCGAAACACAACTTAAGCCAAGTCTCTTTAACTCACTCCAACAAAACTCACTCCTTTTAGCTGACCTTATTGGGATTAACATACGCTCATATTGATATTAATGATTAACTTTACTCATTATCATGTACGGAATATTTCCAAGTAAGTTATGCGGAGAGGCAACTCACAGTCGCGGAAGGTCACATGTCACATGTTTAACTCAGAAACGCGAGGTAATTTGTTGGTTTTCGGAAGAGTTGCCGACGTGTGTAGCGTATACTTAAGAGGCCTCTCCTGGAAACGACAGCCCGAAATGAATGTTGTACCTACGTTTTACAATAGTTACAAGCAGCTCTCTATCGGCTCTAAACAATTAGCAGAGAGTTAAAACATTAATTCCGTTAATGGATCAAAATTATGACGGTGGTGATCGTATTTTGATTTGCCTAAACCGTTCAAGAGAATGATATACTCAAATCTGAATATGACACTTTCCAGAAGGGAAACCTGGGGTGAGGTTGGGGGGATGCTGCGGTAATATAAAATGAATAACTTGTAATGCTTATAAAGAATATAGCTACACTGTATGTACATTTATGTTATCGATTTGGTATTTTGAAATTATCAACCTCCATCCATCCCTTCACCTCCTATTATTCCAGGCGCTGATCCAAGGAATTCTCAGTAGGTATTAGTACAACCATGTGCTTTGACCTACTTAGGCCTATAGGCCAAATTTATAGCCTAACTATGCCTCACAATGCATCTTTACAAGTGTATATTTATATTTCTACTGAGGAGAACTTCCAGAACCCATATAATGTAATTGCCTCCCCACCCCTCCCCACTCATTTAGAAGATTCTGGATCAACCCCAACCAGGTCATGCAGTAACATTATCCTAGCCTGTTAATTCCTTTATTTTTGCATTGTCACAATTATTTATAACTATCAAGAATCAGTTAAGTTTTGTTACATGAGGTCACTGTTTTATCTTCTTATCTTCAGTCAATAACGCCGCCAGCGGACAGCACGGCCATTTTGAATCCGTTACCTTAGAACAGATGCAATCTCTGTTCCAAACCAACGTGTTTGGTACACTCCGCATAACGCAAGAAGTTGTTAAGAAGATGAAAGAGCAGAAATCTGGTCATATTATTTTCATATCATCCATCGGTGGTATAACGCGTAAGTTTCCATAATGTTATTTATGGTGAATTCTGATCTACACTTTAAAAACTCAATTGCGCAATAGTTTGTTGACCTGGCATCTCAGCTGTAACAATTGAAAGTATCTTTCAACAGCTGTATATCTTTGTACAGAGGATGTTGGTCAAAGCAATAATAGTCAGAAACTGTTCTAAATCTAGGAAATATAAAGGCCTACCAGCAGATAATTTGATTTTTGCTGTATCCTTAAGAATGACAAATCGCTCACACAGCCCACGTACCTGTTTATTACCAATTTTAAATTGATATCTTTATTTTTTCCAAACAAAATAACCAAAAGAACAGAGCAACCAATATATTAAATTCTTCGAGAGTTTTCGGAAGAAACAGAAGCAAAACTCTGCTGGCCTTAATATAGATCCACTATTTTTAAGGACTCAAACAAAATATCATTATGAACAACAAAGTACTCTTGGATCATATTAAACACCGTGCTATGTGAGGCTATAAAAGAGCACTCTTGGATCACAGTCAACACCATGCTATGTGAGGCTATAAAAGAGTACTCTTGGATCACATTCAACACCATGCTATGTGAGGCTATGAAAGAGTACTCTTCGATCACATTCAACACCATGCTATGTCAGGCTATAAAAGAGCACTATTGGATCACATTCAACACCATGCTATGTCAGGCTATAAAAGAGTACTCTTAGATCACATTCAACACCATGCTATGTGAGGCTATAAAAGAGTTCTCTTGGATCACATTCAACACCGTGCTATGTCAGGCTATAAAAGAGTACTCTTGGATCACATTCAACACCATGCTATGTGAGGCTATAAAAGAGTTCTCTTGGATCACATTCAACACCGTGCTATGTCAGGCTATGAAAGAGTACTCTTGGATCACATTCAACACCATGCTATGTCAGGCTATAAAAGAGTACTCTTGGATCACATTCAACACCGTGCTATGTCAGGCTATGAAAGAGTACTCTTGGATCACATACAACACCATGCTATGTCAGGCTATAAAAGAGTACTCTTGGATCACATTCAACACCATGCTATGTGAGGCTATAAAAGAGTTCTCTTGGATCACATTCAACACCATGCTATGTCAGGCTATAAAAGAGTACTCTTGGATCACATTCAACACCATGCTATGTCAGGCTATAAAAGAGTTCTCTTGGATCACATTCAACACCGTGCTATGTGAGGCTATAAAAGAGTACTTTTGGATCACATTCAACACCATGCTATGTCAGGCTATAAAAGAGTGTTAGGTAATGAGCTTAGGGTGTCATCTGAGAGATTGCTCTGATGGTCTGTAACTTAAACGAAGTAGTCCAACCTCTTCAACTCATGAACTCTTTACGTTTGAAGGGTCATTTCTCAAAACATGGTAGCAATGTTATTTAACCGTCTGCAGCACACTCTATTATAGTTTGAGCCTGTTGTCACCTTTTAACTTCCCTATAAGACGTTGCAAGAGACAGTTTATTTTATTTCTTTTACAGCGTTCCCGTTTAGTGACTTCTACGTCGGAACGAAGTTTGCCATAGAAGGCGTTGCAGGGTCCATTGCTCCTTTACTTCGCCATTATAATATATTGTAAGTGGGCTGTTTTGTGTAATTGAGTATATGGGTTAAGTTATCAATTAAGAGTTACCTAAGATAATACTCTATCAATGTGACACAATTATATGCTATTGTACTAACAAAGAACGATATCACGGAGACTTTTTTTCCTTTTGTTTTATTTTTATTTTTTAAGAACGAATTCTCCCCAAGTCTTATATCGAGGATCGAAAAGATATAATGTCGGTCATAGCTGATATAAAATTTTCGAATATAGCATAAGCATAGCATAAGAAAGAAAGCTATATTTCAAGATCCGATCCGACCTGACCCGATTCCAATCGATGCTATGTTATTCTACTATATTTTTTTTCATTCTCAGCGTAACAAGTGTTGAACCTGGTCCAGTGCAAACATCTTTCACTACAAACATAAGCAAGAATAACCAAGGTGGAGCATTTGGGCGTGATGAAGTCGACGTAGACGCTGGTGTTGATGACCTCGCAGGAAATTTAAGAAAGAAATTCCTTGCAACCTACGGACCGGTTATGCAACAAGCTATGCAGACTGGTGAAGATGTGGCACAGGTGATAAAGAACTGCATCTGTAGCGAGAAACCGTCTGTGAGGGTCCAGACCAGTGACGCAATGAAGCAGAGAACTAAGTTGGTACTGGTGGACCCAAGCGGTGACAAAATGACCGACCATTTGGAAAAGTTATTACAATAAGTCTCTATCATCTATGTATAGTAGTTAACCAAAGGTATCATAAATTAATAAACATACACTTCCTAATTTCCAAACAGGGAGGATTCATTATTTTTATGGGGATATTCCGGTGACAGACAACAAAACACTTACACGAACAGGAAAGGTATTCCACATTGTTATAGTTTAAAACCCCATCTGAATATCTTCTTCCTAACTCGAGATATGTTATGATTGATTGAAAACGATATTGGCTGGCAAAACCTCCGAGTTTTTTAAGTAGTAGATCAGAGTAGGGCGGTCTGTGATGTCGTAAACGACATCTTTATTTTCCAATTGTAATATTATTGCTCATTTACCCTTGAAGACTGATACATTTGCAACGCTTGCTTAGCTGTTAAGGTTCTCATATATATAAAATATGATCGAAATGTAACTTTTTCTCAGACATATATTTTTTACTTCTGTGAAGGAGAGATATAATTATTAAAGTAGAGAAAAACAAGAGAAAAAAAAACATTTTTTTCAGGTGAATTGCCTTAAGTTGATGACATAAGTCACTCTGTTCTTTGACAGATGCATTCACAAAATACCAATATTAAGATCTCATTAACTTTTGGTACAATCTTGTAAATGTGGTTTACGCATCCTACTTAATATAAGTATGTATATGTCTATAGACATAATATATTAACATTGTGAGTGTTATTTGTCACCGTAGTTTGTTGTGGTTTACATGTACCTATAAGTAATATTTCAAATTATTATAAAAATCTGTGGTAAAAGTCATGTGATAAGGCTTAGGCCTTGCTGTAATATTGTAAACCCACAACATCACTCTTTCGTTTCCTCTTTTCGCTAGACTGTTTTCAGGAATAACGGGATTATTGCAAAATGAAGATAATATCAAACTAGTACACACGTAAGGACATGCGTACTGCATTTATACCTTCGATAATGAAATGCTATAGTAAGAGTCGAAACTTGACCGTACGCTGGGCAATTATTCCGTTCATCGATTCGTGATGGAAATAGTTTACATACGCGTTGCAGTAAACAACTTAAAACCAGGGAGTTGTTAAAACTTCGTCCTTTGTTCCCTGTTATAATCTACAGTAAATTCATAACGAAAGTATGCAAGTCCATATAATGCCCTTTTCAATTCAAGCTATAAAGCAGGAGGTATGCAAGAAACAGACGACACACAACCGCCTCATTCCGTTGGATCAACATCGAAATATCTTAGTCTTTCCACGTTTATTGGATGATTATTCAGTTCAGTTACCAGCTGAAAACAGTATGGCCGACTCTAATGTAAAAGTAGTGGTAATCACTGGGTGTTCATCTGGCATAGGTTTGGATACAGCTGTACTTCTTGCAAAAGAAAAGAATTTTAAGGTAAGAACGTATATACCAAGTGTTAGCTGAATCATGCGACTAATCTCTCATAGTTTCGTTTTTCGTTTGTGTCTACGGCTTCGCCGGCGCAGGGTCGCAACCACGTAATATATATTTCTATGACACATGAGAAGGGCGAATAAGATCAGGGGGACCGCCCCCCCCCCCACACCCCATCCTCCCGACCGGCAGACTGAATGTTAAAAAATATAGCATTACTTTGCATCTAAGTATCCTCCAATTTAACTACGTTTCTCCAAAGAGAGGAGCCACCTGAATGATATAACATCTTAGCTAACGGTCTTAGCCAACCAATGGTTGTAACGACGTTGATTTATTAATTACACTATGCAGCTTATCCAATTATTTGGGGCAATAAAGGGATGTTTGTGACTTTCACAAAACTACAACAAGCTAGACTATAAATCTATCTAGTTCTTGTTCATTATTCAATAGGTGTTTCGTATTTATTCCGAGGTATACTCCAAGATATTTGAGCAGTGGCGTGCGTAAGGAAGGGAACATGGGTACATACCCCTCCCCCACCTCAAATCGTCAGTCGAGATTACATGTTCCATTCAACCTCACATAAACAGTTTTGAGAATTTATTAGCTCAGTCCTCCATTAAGAGCTAGTTTTAACACTAACTTAAAGTCTAAATATGCCTATTTTGTTGAGGTAGGACCCCTAGACATGGGAGTCGGATTCAATGAAGCCAGGCTGACATACCCCTCCTTTATCAAATTGTTGTCTCACCTGTGGCATTTCCAGAAAGGTTCAGCTCCTCTATCCCTAAATCAGTCGGGGAAATTTGAAAACTTTCAGCACAACCAGGAATAAGTCATCAATGTCTTGAAGTACATCATTCTCTTGTTATGAAAAATCATAATATAATGTAATATAATATAAAATAAAATAAAATAAACAAAAAGTATGGAAGTTTTGGGAGGGGAGGGGGGTTAAGACGACTTTGACTGAAAAAGTCAAATGTCGGCCGAGTATACATATTATACAAAGCTGCTCGTAATATAAAAAAACCTCCGTTACTTCTTTATGGTAAAATGCTATAGCTATTGTTCGTAGAAGGCTGGGGTCGGGCAAGAAGGAGTAGCTCTCGTAAATAATTTTGAAACTATGTAACTTACACACTTATCAAATTAGTTCATATTATAGTTGTCAATATCTTGTGTGACATGTACAGGTGTTAGCAACCATGAGAAACCTACAAAAGAAAGGAGATTTATAAAAGGCGGCTGCTGGAACTTTAAACAAGACTTTATTCATCCAAGAGTTAGATGTCTCAAAAGAAGAGTCGATTGAGAAATTTGTAAAAGCCACCTTCGACAGCGAGGGACGAATTGATGTGCTAAGTAGGTTTTATTTCAAATTAAAGATATTATCGATCGTTCATTGTTGTTTTCCTTTATTGACCTCTGGTGTCCCTTATGGCTATTGCTATGGCCTGTATATTTAAGAGCACAGCTATACACTCTCTTATATGTATCTCAATGCAATGCTTTTGGGAATATGAAGTGAACGAAACAGTCTAAGCTGTACTGACCGTATAGCATTATGCCTTTGCTACAGTGTTTGGAGAATGTGTATGCGGGTGTATGCGTGTGTACGTACGCTCTTTTGGGTGTGTGCGTGCGTGTGTTTTAGGTACATGTGTGAAAGTAAAGGGTGAGTCTTTCACTGCAGTCCGGGTATGAGGGAAATATGTATTTAAAATTAAAGATATTATCGATCATTCATCTTCTATTGACCTCTGATGTACCTTATGTATAGTGCTATAGCATGCATATTTTAGAGCACCCTTACATTACATCTCTCAATGCATTGGTTTTGGGAATCAGTGAAGTGAACGAGAAAGTTTTTGTTGTACCGGCCGTAGCACCATGCCTTTTCTACAGTCTTTTGAGAATGTGTACGTATGTGTGTGTGCGTGAGTTTTAGGTGTGTACACGGGCATGGGGGAATTATGTTATAACAAAGGCAAGCACTTCAGGGGAAACGTTTTCATTTTAAGCGCGAATTGTTTTCAATGTATATACTTACTTCAACCTTCTATAGGAAGTCACCATATCAAAGCCACCGTGACTATATGAAAAATACTAGAGAGCGATAACCTGTATTGTGTGATGATAGGCAAAGGCATACATCAGCGTATTAATTGTTACAACCTCTGGAACTTTCCGGCGAAAAGTTATGACGGCCCTGTAAGCCCATTCAAAGTAAATAATTATTGACGTACACAATATATGGCACGTGACTCTCTCTCTCTCTCTCTATTATATATTAATTTATTGTTATATATGGTATTCTCTTTTATTGTAAGGTCATCGGGTGTTGATAACGAAGGCTTTTCTTTTTTAACTGGCACATAACGGTTATTTTAGCATGTACGCCTTATTTATCTAGCTAACAAATAAAAGTTACGTAAACCAAAATGACCTAGTAACCAATCTTGTTCATATTGTTTGCTCGTGTTGGCCTATCTCTAAACTGCTACAACTTAACAATGTAAACTTTCCACAGACTGGTGGTCCCATAGTAATGCATATATAGTTACTGTGTATTGTAACCGCTTGATATGTGAACTCATACCTGAACTAGTACACTGCTTCGACGCTATTCTGACAAGGACCAGCTAGTATGATGAAGTGTTCCGTAATGTCTCGAATCCAAAAGGGAATATATATGATTGATGAGTACGGGGATGCACCGCGAGGCACACTCTGACAATAACGGAGCGGAACTTAATACGTTTAGGATAGAACCAGGATGTATTTACCTATGGATACATACAGCTTTACAAACTAATTCTTTGAGGCTTAAGGCCAAAGATATCGAAACGCAACAAGCCAAGTCTCTCTAACTCACTCCAACAAAACTCACTCATTTTAGCTGACCTTATTGGGATTAACATACGCTTATATTGATATTAGTGATTAACTTTACTCATTATCATTTCCGGAATATTTCCAAGTAAGTTATGCGGAAAGCAACTCACAGTCGCGTAATGTAACATGTCACATGTTTAACTCAGAAACGTGAGTCGCTCTCTAAACTGGACTGAACCTGGCTGACAGGTAGAGCTAACAAACAGCAAATTATACTTAAAAGTAGGTATAATGCAGTCACCTGGCAGTAACGTGACAACCGCGTGAATGGTGAATGAGTAAATGTGGGTATTATTCGTGAATTGCGTGAATGAGCACAGTTGGTAATACAAGATAGTATTGCAATGATACTTAGAAGAGTCCGCGTTAACGTGTCTGCTATTTTAGCATATGCCTTGATTTGTGCAAACAATTGAAATTGCCATTCTCAATGGTGGCGTAAACAGGATTGCAATCGTGGGGAAAGGGGAAGGGGAATTCCCTCGACTGATTCAAAACAAAAGGTACCACACGAAACAAGCAGAACAGCAAACAAAGAAAAAAATGGCAACTTCCATTTATTGCTTGATTTAACCCCGTGAAAAATGTTGTGCCGTAAAATGACCATTTTTATCGAATGTATAAGATATTATTCTTTCGTTTCGTGGTTGTTGTGGTTCTAGATGCCAGCACGCAGGCGTTTTCAATTTTTCCAGCTATTGTGAAGTTGAGTTAGCAAAGAGAAAACCTCCAAACGAGGAGACGAGTGTGCGAGGTGGCGAGAGTGCGAGGTGGCGAGAGTGCGAGGTGGCGAGAGTGCGAGGTGGCGAGAGTGCGAGGTGGCCGGAGTGCGAGGTGGCGGGAGTGCGAGGTGGCGAGAGTGCGAGGTGGCGAGAGTGCGAGGTGGCGAGAGTGCGAGGTGGCCGGAGTGCGAGGTGGCGGGAGTGCGAGGTGGGTGGAGAGCGAGGTGGCTGGAATGCGAGACGACGGGAGCGCGAGGTGGCGAGAGTGCGAGGTGGCGAGAGTGCGGGGTGGCGAGAGTGCAAAGTGGCGGGAGTGCGAGGTGGCGGGAATGCGAGGTAGGTGGAGAGCGAGGTGGCTGGAATGCGAGACGACTGGAGTGCGAGGTGGCGAGAGTGCGAGGTGGCGAGAGTGGGAGGTGGCGAGAGTGCGAGGTGGCGAGGTGGCGAGAGTGCGAGGTGGCGAGAGTGCGATGTAGCGAGAGTGCGAGGTGGCCAGAGTGCGAGGTGGCTGGAATGCGAGACG
>JAIPMN010014601.1:0-10484 GCA_020650975.1 Apostichopus californicus
GAACCGTTATCATTAACATCAAGTACACCAAAATTACGATGACAATTTAAAACAAATTCTATTTTTTCGTCAATAACAAATCACTTCCCACACAGAAAAGATCTCATGTTGAAAACCTCCTCCTTTGCATTAAAGACAAATGAATCAAACCTCAGATAATTTATGCATGAAAACCTAACGTGATTGAAGGAACGAGGCATGGTGGACCGTAGCATAAATTGCTACCGGCTCAATGAACCAACTGGCGGCGCTGAAGCCTTGAAACAATCGATAAAATTGACATCTTGGACGAGACTAGCATCTTTTATAACGAAGAAGAATCTTTGTACCCGTGCAGCGCACCAATTTCGAGGTGGTGAACCGGTAGGCCAATCCAACCCTGAAGGAAGGTAAAAGGGAAACACATCCATCCATATGTTCAAGAAATTACTTGTTGAAGGGTTCCAAATCTCTGTTCAGCCCCCTGAACCTCCAGTTTGGGCATCCATCTAGTATTTAACCTTGCTAAGAGGTAACTGCGTAAGATGTAGCATATCACAGAATAAGTACGAGATAGACGTTTACACACCAGCCAGTGCAAAATCCACCTGCGTTTTTTCTATATACATCTTGAATATATTGTGGCGATAATACATTCACACGAAGATCAGTCAGAAGTTAAGGTCTATATATCTTTCGTTCATACTTATGCCTAGATGAATCCATCTCAATATTGTTTACTAAAATTTCTCTGCCCAACATGGGCCTCGTCATCTCTGAAATGATTTACTTCTCTGGTAGCAGAATTCTCATGATTCCCATCTGTACATCTTTGCTTGCTTTGTCGCTTTGTTTAAGTTATTTCGATATCATTTGCGAGACTTTCGTATATGTATAAGGCATCTACTACAGTGCAACATAACACGAATAAAGTATTAGTTTGTATGCTTCTCTCACTGTCCTCACTATGACTTGAAGGATTCCATTCCTAATGTTTGACCATTCAGAACAATGGTTATCATTCCAACGTTTTTACAATTTAAAACCGCACTAATTCAGCTTAATGTTGCTAAAATATATGTTCCATATATTACTATTAATATACTTCAGACCAACGTCAAAGTATTCGAAGATGTGCTTAATTGTTTTGACGATTGCTGAGACAACAAACAAAAAGAGAAGCATAGCAAATAACAGAGAATCTAGTCTGATGTCCTTCCTTATGCTTTCAAATGCTTTAGAAACTAATATTTGTTGCGCATTGAAACTCAGTGTCAATGTTTAAGTGATAGAAGAGCTTGCCTATGGCAGTTATCTGGAAACTACACATGCTTAGTTGTTCATGTTCATCACGGCATCGCAATGTGGTAGAGACTATAATTGACAGGTCTACTTTACCTGCTGGTGAACATGGCTGACACACAGTAGCAGTCACATTGAAAGATGTTGGGCATTTTATTTTTCAGTGGTAACTTGTCTGTAAAAGGGACACTTTGTTTAATTTGTGAAGTACTCATGACGGATATTGAGACCGATCTTGGTGAGAATGAACTCTTAGATTATATCGCCGAATGAATGTGAACAGTGAAAAATGTATGACTATCAAAGCAACGTCCCGCATTTATGTATTTGTGTGAATCACCTGTAAAATTGAAATAATTGTTTTTGTAGAACATTGCCTAAAATGTTCAACTGTTTTGAATACCTCTCAAATAGTACTTGAATACAGAAGAGCTGCTATTGTCTGGATTATATGTCTTTTGTATTGTGTATAAACTATTTAAAGAAATATTGGTAGGACATATATACATTCGCAGAAGTATAGATCATTCGATTGACATTAACTGTCCTCCTGTGACTTCTGACCTATACCTTCAAACCGAAGTTACTAGTCCTTTCCCTTTCATCGGCATAATTGAAACAAAACTGTTTAACTATGACACTTACTATAACCTGGTTCAATAAAAGTGCATATTTCACTGCACCGTACCTTGTACTGTTATTTGAAATCGGCAGTCACTTTTCAGGACTCCTAAATCAATGCAAGTGCATGTAATAGTGGTTGGGCCAAGAAGGAAGATTCATCACAAATTGAGGGTAAAGTTAATTGTTGTTAATTGTTCTGTATCAAAACAGTTTGGTGACGAGAACATTGCGCTTACGCCATGAATATGATTGTCACTTAATCAAAACATATCCATTGGGCAATTTACATTGCTGGGGAGTTTACTGAAAGTACGTAAGAAATATGATTAAAATATCTGCAGAATTGTATGTACCCTTCTGTGCATTGATTTTGAATAAAGGCTACATGAGTTACATAGAGTGTTATAGTTAAAACCAAGCTACATGGCTTTGGGCATGGTGTCGTGCGAAACGTTTGTTGATGGACAGCTCTTCAGGTGAAACATGCGTAGAATTAAAGGGTGGCGTGGATTTGAAAATGCGGTCAGCTATTCCATGGCGTATAACCACAGCGACATGTAATAAATTACTCCGTCGAGACTTTTATCACACGATATTCTGAAAATTACATTATGTAATTTCCAAGCAAATCATAATTGAGTCGATCATTTAAAGTAAAAATAATTCTAAATGACGTTATAGCAATGATTAAAGTGACTTATGACTAAGGTTTATTCGTGCTTAACACACCAGGTAAAAATAGTGTTATAAATGAGCCCAGTTCGAATGTTCAAAGACTTGATTAAAGTTGTCATGTATAATTCCGGGTCGTTTGTACCACTACCATCGAATAGAAAAAAAAGGCTTACTTACCGAGATGTGTCGATCATTGAAGCTGATTGCCAACAATAATTCTGAAGATATCCTTGCATTTTTATATCAAAACTACTTTCTGGTAGCATTTTGTATGGCAACTATGATTTTTTTCTACAAATTTTGTTGATATTTTGTGAAGTGGATATACATCTGGCAACAGCAAAGTGAATAATGGCTTCACTGCAAAGCATCTGAAACTAACAATATTTAACTCAAATATTCACAAAGTTAAATAATATTTCTGCAAAATAGTTTTGGTTTTAATCATATTGTAAATATAGACAAGATGGGCAGCTAAGAAAAGATTCCAAAGATGTCATATTTTTAAGTGGTAATCGACAAGTAGAATAAAACAATTAAGTAAAACTTGTGATCTACCAAAATGACATTACAGACGATATACTATGAACCAATCTTTGTAAAAATCGCTGATAAAGCATGTCAAAATAGCGAACATAGCAATCAACCATACCTCAAGTAAGGGTCAAGATATTGACGTTGGGTGTTAAACTAACAGTGTGGAATATTGTTTTATGATCAGGGTTACATTGTTTGCCACGGGAATATGCTTGGAGTTAATGTTTTTACTTCCTGACAGAATGTCGCGTGCACGTGCCTCCCAAAAAAATCGTGCCTCACTCAGGTGCCTCCCAAATGCGAGTTGTAGTGTTAAACAAGTACTCAAGCAAAAACGTTTTTTACAAAGGACAAACCCTTAATTATTTAAAAACATTATCAAAGCCAAAAGGTCAATTTCCATTTTTTTTATAACTTTTTTTCCGCCTCAATTATTTGTTTGCTGGTGTTTGTTGGTTGTTGCAGCACACCTCTCCCCCAAATACATTGGCAGGATTGTAGATTTAGATACATACTATGTACAAGTGTGTAGTAAAGAACACAAAACTTGCCTAGTGATACATACTACATGTACCAGTGTGTAGTAAAGAACCCGAAACTTGACTAGTGATACATACTAAATGTACTATAGTGTGTAGTAGAGAACACGAAACTTGACTAGTGATAAATATTAGAAGTATTAGTGTGTACTAAACACCACGAAACCACGATTGATAAATATTACATGTGTAAGTGTGTATATATTACAATATGTCAAACAATTAAATCATTTTGTTTAAAAAAAAAAACTTCCATTAACTGCCGTAAATAACTCGAATTATACCGGAAGTCTGAATGACTATGTTTCTGTGTGCAATGAAGTGCTAGAGGTCATAGGTATAACTTTTAAATATGCTAGGAAGTCCAATAATGGTCATTTGCTTCAAAACTTTATCAAGGAAAAATTAAACTCATATTCACCTACCAAGATATGTTATTGTAAAAGTAAGTTGGCCTGACGTTTCGATCCTAGTAGGATCTTCTTCAGAGGCTAAATGACAGGTAACAGTAACAGAAGGGACAAAAACACGCACATAATTTTTTATTGACAAGATATGTTATTGTCTATAAAAACAATTTCTACATTTTTGAATACTTTGAAGGTTCAGAAGGGAACTGGAAAGTACTTTCGAAAGCTGTTCAGTATAAACCTTTCAGTGTTATAATTAGTGAGACAATATTGACCATTTTTGATTAAAACTCAGATTCTACTCTGGTTTTTAGGTTTTCTTTATAAATTCGAGTCAAATAATATACGGATCAGTGTATTCAAGAGATTACCATATATTTGTCCAAGTAATGATCTCCTGGCGGCGAATAGAATTATGACACCGGGTCGCATAAGTTAAATGAAGTCGATTACCATGGTGACATCTCAGCTTATACGTTGTTTATTTGTCAATTTGCTATATATTTTAGTTTTCTTCTTGTCGATAGGTTTGTATTCAAGTTTTACACGTCCTGTCCATAAAGTTACAAAACCCTACTCATCCATTTTCCTCCAAATAATGGTCAATGCATTACAATGGGTAATTGAAATGTCATACAGAGTGAAATCATTAATATGTTGCCATTGATTATAACACAGCTGGTTGCGTCCGTACCTGAATATTATAACCAACAGCATACCCTTGTACAGAAACTGCTTGATTCTTGTGTTTCAAAGGTCCATTATTCCATAATTTCGACTTTCTTTCTTTATACTCATTGTAGACTAGTAAACCGAACGGAAATGTATTCCTCCTTATAAATGAAAACAATAGGCTACTGCTAACGGTCCGCTATTTCCAGGAGGCGCACATACACAGCAATTTTTTTCAAGAAATTATAGGAAGTGGGAGGAAGGTGGGGCAGCTGAAGAGTTGGAGGGGGTTATAACATATTCGCGTGTTGTGAGCACTTGGCAACTTGTTTTAACGACTGTATACTCAGAGGTGAAGGAGTGACGTATTTCCGATTAGGAGGAGATACCATGTTATTGGCTGGGAGTTAAGGTGGTCATAATGGATCCTCTCTCCGTGGTCCAAGGGAACTGCTTCGGAGCCTTCGGACAGTTCCATAACTTTCTTGAACTCTCGTAGCGATTGGAAAGCCCAAGATAGATAACGTACATAACGTATATATTTATTATATATATATAGAAGATCGACAAGTGCACCTCAAAGTAAGCTTTCAATTTCACTCATTAAGATCCTGTTTTCGTTCGCTGAGACGCTTGGTTGCTAAACGAAAGAAATATTGTGATTGCTGAAACTGTTGGCTTCAGAAAATAATTGTGATATTTGTCTGCATCTTTAGATATCTAATCACGTCCTCATACTGGGACGTCAATTCTTTTCGAGGATTGGATGTCCAAGCTAATCGTGACTTGAACAGGAGCAAAATCAACTTTTCTGCAAAATGCATCCCTACCTACTGTGCCCTCCATACCTCCCCGTACACCTATTATGTTTCCATAAACTAAGTTAGTTGTATTTATTCCAAAGGAACCCAGGATTACGATCAACCATTTATTCGAAAACCATACTGCTTAACTCGTAATGAGTTGATATAGAACAGTACAAATTATTTCTCAATCAATTATAATTTGAATTAACTAATCACATCAATTAGAATCAACAAGACCATTAACAGTGACATGGTTCAACTTTTATATTCTAAAGATAAACTCACTCGAATCGCACCTATCATACTGTTTATGGATCCACTAGCAATTTTTCGGCTTAGCGGGAACATCCAATTGTTGCCCCTTCTGAGCCCCCGCTGAGCCGCACTTCCCCGACTGATCCTTCTATCGGCATATATCGACAACCTTGTCCTCATAGCCTGTTTTTACGGCGAAGATACGGATTTTTCAAGTTTGTCGAGTGTATGATCCTTTGACATATGCTTTACACTGTCCGTGTTGCAACAAGGGCATTCAATTCAGTCAGTATTAAACATTTTTTTGTAACACTTGCTTACCTATTAAATTGCAACAAATAATGTTTCAGAGTGCTATGTGTAACTATATCTAATCAAATGAAAAAACTACGATACTACGATACTAGAAACGTATTCGGCCAGAAACAGTTTCCAAGGTTGTTAACGCCTATAAGAAAGAGGTTTCGTATGGTATTTTGAATAATAATCTATATTCTACAAATAATATGGATAATAAAGGTGAATGGTACAAATAGGTGAATAACAAAGAGTACATTTTATTTAAGGCGCCAGATAGAAAGAAATAACTTATCTATAAAGACTGGGTTTGAAGTCCTCGATGGTGTAGCGGCGATGATCCGCGATAAACAGTTCTTCATCAAAGGGCGCGGCGCGGAACTAATAATGATAAAAAGTACATCCCAAAATAGTTCTACTTGTCATAACGGGATTCACTTCAATTCACTGGATTGATGTCGCATATGGTATGGAAAAGGAAAAGTATATTCCGCAGTAGATGTGATGAGATATTTGGATGATTAAAAGAAAGTCACTAAAGACTTGAAGATCGTTTAGTCGAAACTCGAATGGATACACAGAACGTAGTAACACTATGGATATAACAGGTAACGCAATGTTACGCCGAAACAATAATGAACGTCATATTGGAACGGGAATAGTTTAGCACTCACTGTCCCCTCAGCTTAAACGATCGTGAGAAAGAAATAAAGGCAGATTATACAATGATACTATAGCCATATACATGCCTGTCAAGTTATGTATTCAAATGCAGTTAACAACCCAATTAGTTGCAATATATTGGTATGCTACACGTGCACAAGAAATAAGACCATACAGTTTGTGTTAATATCAATTTATTTACAGTTTTACAATGAATCAAAGCTTACATGTAATTGATATTTTCGTAATATAAATTGTTAAAAAATCTTCGTACAAGATAAAACGGATTGCAGTCAAGTACTTAAAAATTGTAATGTATCTAAGGTCTTTTGTGTGATAATCCACGATGTTTACTTCAAAACGTCTATCCTATAGTGTCGTAAGGCAAATTATTCCTAATGTTATATTTGTAACACTTTAAAACCACAAATTGTTGAACCTAGCAAGATCACGGGTTACAAACCGTGACTCTTAGTTCAATACAGAATATAAAAAGAAAAACAGTTTGCATTCAGTCAGTACAACTATATGGGTTGATATGTGACAGTGCATATTACATTAATAACAATGTCGAAGCAAGTTGAAAACCAATTCTCTGCATCGTTCTCAATCTTTCTTAAATTCAAGTTCCCGGTTGTATGGGCAGCGTGACGTCACTCGTCACATATACATACAGATGCAGCGAAATCCAGACGTGAAACTGCACGCTTATCAAAGTTGGATTTTCAGTTGGGGATTGTAATCACTTATCATTGTACAGCGCCATCTGTTTATATACAATTTACCCATCAAGTTAACTAAGGTATTACAGTTTGGCTGTACCCTACTTTTTCAAGTTATTCATCTTCGTTTTAAATTTATGTATATTAAGGTTTGTGTCACACAACACTTAATTAAATGATATATTGTGTCATTAAAATGGTTCTTGCAGTGATTTTGGTGGACTGATTTAGAGTATGTGTTCTCCGTTCAAGGTAAAATATGTTACCATCAGATAAAAGTGGTAAATGCAACTAAAATGCAGAAGCTTTAACTTTCGCTATGTACGGTCATGGCGTGGATGAAGGTAGTCGGTTGTGGTATTTGCTTACATTTGCATGTAAATATTAAGTTAAAGATTTCTTTAAACTGCGGATGATTAAATCCGTAGATCAGTGGATTAACGCAGCTATTAAAGGTAACTAGACATGCAAACCACGGAATCACAACGTAACTCTCAGGAATGACGCAAGCTACTGCAAAAGGCATGATTTAATTGAGTTGTATTGAATTAAATTTATTGTCCACAATCGGAAATTCGGCTTACACAGGTCGTCAACGGAAGAAAAAAAGGAAAGCGATAGTTTAAGTATCAATAGACTGGATACACATGCAGTAATACAAACATATATACAGCAAGTCCTACAAATAATAAACTTATCTTCTCACTTGTAATATATGGATAGAATAAGGCACAAATGAGTATATCTGTAGCGGGCCCTAAGTGTACGTGGTGGGCATAAACGCAGTCCAGGGCGGTTCTAAATGTAGTGCTCAATCAAAGGGTGTGTTGGGTCTTGCATGCTTTGTTTCACATTATTGCAGACCATTTTCCTAGATTGTTCAAGCATCTTCACATGATGCATACAATGTAAGCACAAACCACTAGAAAGAGATTTTTTATAATTTTAACCACTATGATTTGCCGAGAAATCCTTTTTCTCTCATCACCTGTAGATGCCTGGTAACTATCCCTGCGTATTTCCTGAAGTATCCCTTTCCTCTTTAGAAACCTATAAATGAGATAGTAACACGTGATAATGACCACCAAGCAGGGAAACTGTATCAGTATACTACGTAACACTTCATTGTAGAACGCTCTTGGATGTTCGGAGTCGACCGTACAAACACTGTAACGATGGGAAAAGCCGAGTGCACCGAAACCTAACGCTGGCGGTAAGGTTGCGACTATAATAACATATAGCCAACCGAGGAAGATCATAACGTATACGTTTCGGGAACAGTAAACTTTATCATAAGTTGATCTCGGACGAGTTATCAAAACTAAACGATTGGCTGCAATCAAATTAAACTTCATAATGCTAGCTTCTAATCTTATATAAGTTATTGCTCCAATAATCTTACAGAAAAAAGTCTCCGATAGGTAAAAATCAACGCTTAACAACGCTAGTAGATGAAATATAATAAGCACGCAAAAAATGAGATACGAACTGGATATGTTGACCACGAACACGTTGGTGATTGTTTTCGTGAGGCGCAAACAGCAAAGACAACGAGAAGATTGCCAGGTATTTCTATGGTACTTATCACAGCAACGCAGACAGCCAAAACGGATCGTTGGACGCAAAAGGGTGGACTTTTTGTGCTGTTACCATATTCCATTTTAAAGTGTAAAACACAAAGGTAAAATCCGTAAAAAAACCGTTCTAAGAATTCATGTACCGGTGCTAAGGCCGAGTGGATAAAGGCGGTGGCATTTGAGGCAATGAAGCTTAGTATATCGAGAGGTTCCGGGTTCGATTCTCGGCCGGTAAGGTGGCTTTTTCATCCAAGAGTAAACTACGGTTTTCCCATCTGAAATGACTTTCTAAATTGAATGGGTTCCAAATTTGAATTAGCATGTTGAATTGGAAGCCACCGGATGTGTAAGGTGTTATCCAGAAGCTCTTGCGGGTTTCTCTCACATTTGTGGTTGCTCAAGCGTCGTAAAAATAACTGCCGATTATTAATATAACTGCACCTCACACTACGAAGGGGAGCGACGCACCTGTGACATGCGCAGTTTATGTAGAGGTTTTTGGCTTACTAATATATATGGATTTTATTTGATGGTCACATACATGACCATGGTATGCATTGCACACTTGGTATCCGAACGTGCGTACCGCAGGAAGAATTGTTTTGGCTAAATGCCTCCTATATTGCCAAAAAGGACACTTCCCAGGGCGTTGCAAAGTTGCAGCAGACCCCCCCCCCCCCCTGGTTACAGGTAAAGACATTATCACCGAACTTGCGTAGTATTTTAATTTTTGTAAGCTATTCTTTACGCTGAATTAACTGTTTAAGCTTGAAGTAATGTTGCAATTCTTTCTGGGAAATCCCCGTTATCCTCCTAAGTTGTTTTCTATGAGAAAGACTGGTGACCGCAACTCAGAGGCGGTGTTCTTTGAATTAGTGACTTCTCGCTTGCGTAAACCCAGGCCAATGTTAAGGCTAGTATTAAAGGAGCTGATTGTAATGTGCAGTGTGGTACTCTTTGACAAAATCTCATACAAGACGAGATACAAGTCTACGTACGGTACGTTATCTTATCAGTGTTATCAATCAAGTTGGTTATGTTTCTAATACCACGGCGCCGTGTCTAACTGTTCGTAGGTATGCACGTGCTCAGAATACTATTTAATACATTTGTGATTCGTATGAATTGTTAGCAAACTGCAGTATTGCTCTGAGGTAGAGTACGCCTAGTTATTTAGGATTGACGTTATTCACCGATAATTAACATTCACGTTATTAATATTATTTAGTTGCGTTCTGAACTGCGTGAAACTGTAGCTACGATTGTAAGTACCAGTGTTCTGAGATTGATGGATATAGTTCAGTCAGTCCGTAATATGCAGCATTGAGTGCATTAGTCCTAGTTCAGCTATCAGAAACGAAGCCAGGTTTAACGATCCACATTACGGTCATTTAGTCCATCGATTGTTTCTTACTGTATTTACATC
>JAIPMN010014607.1:0-15068 GCA_020650975.1 Apostichopus californicus
CAGTGACCTACAGGAAGCATAGCCACAGTAGCTTTCACAGGGTCTGGTATCAACGGATTTAGCATCCAGTCAAAGGCAGGAGCTCGAACTGGTTTCACTTTATTCGACGGGGGCTGATTGGAAACACTATCTTTGGCGATTACATCAACTTCTGTAGGCCTGGGCTTGTATAGACAAGTCTGTCTTCCTGAATCATAGAAAACTCTTTTTTGTCAATAAGAGGGAGTCTTATAAATGTGGTGTGCATGGGAATATTATTCAAATACTGTCTGAGTTGAAGAAATATTCAGTTTCTGTTGTTAGACTCATATATTTGTTTCATCCAGCACTGATTTACAAACTACTTTGTGTTATGCTAATGTTTTTGAAGATTGGATTTCTGTGTCTAACTTTATCTCCATACATCAAGTTTTGCAAAATCTTTCATCAATTGGGATTCTCCGAATATTTTTCAGTAAACTTTTGATGTCCATCATCTGGTTGTCAGAATTTTGCTGAGTTGTGGAGACAGTTTATCATTAGGATACATAAAATTAACTAACACAGCAATTATTCAGACTGTTGCGATACATTGGAACTAATAGTCTAATCAGGATATTGTTTTGATATTTTACTACAATATCACCATGGAATCTTTGAAATGTATTACAATGGTCTTGACAGTTACAAGTCTGTTGGTGGCTGTCCGTGGAGCGATAGTAATGAACCACTCTCCCAACGTAGAATACATAGAAGAAGGGAAACAAACAAATCTACAATGCAGCCATCAAATACGATCGGTTCATTCTTGCAATAAGAGTATCTTCCACTGGATTTTTGTGAACCAAGCTGGAAAAGACTCTTACATAGCTAACGCGACCAGCGTAAAGAGTCTTCAACTTGCTGGAAACTATTTTGCTTCCTTCGACGAGAGATTATTATTTGACACAGACTTTAAGGAATGTGCCTTTACGTTGGAACTGTTCAATGCCAGCAGCAACTTGGACGGTCAATATAGATGTCGTTGGAACAGCCAAATGACTATTGAAGTGCCCGTCCAAGTGATCCCCATTCAGGAATCTGTGGAACCCAGGTGCAGTTTTCAAGTCACAAATCATACCAATGCACTGCAAGACATAGAACTGACGTGCTCTGCGGCACCCGTTAACCCGTTTGTGAAGCTTCTATGGTTTGAGGATGGAGATATGATGACGTCTTCAAAAAGCACAGCCCTGATTGGCTCTTTGACTTCTAAAGTTGAACTGATGCCCAGAAATGACAGCCAAACAGAAATAACCTACGTATGTCAGGCGTTTAATACAAGCGATCATAAACTACCGGGACAGTGCTCTATAACATGCAATGTGAGCATCGCCATCTATGCCACCATGGAGAACAATTCGGGCAGACCAAAAGGTACCTTCCGATGCCCCTTTGAAATGAGCATCGAGGGTATCCAATATAAAAGGCATTGGCTACTTGATGGTAAGTCTATAAATGACCAGGATCAAACAGACCGATTTATTATTGAGGGCCACAGCGGAGTACTACATATGACAGACGTTTTACCGAATGATAATGGTAAAAGGTTAAGTTGCATGATAACCACCATGCTGGGCAGCTACACTGCTGAAACTCTGATTGCATGGGATACCCAAAACCCAACCAAAGCACCAAACAAACAACCATCCCAAAATAATTCCCTTTCAATGTCATTTCTCATCGCCATTGGTATACTTTTCATCATCTGTATCAACGTGCTTGTGTGTGTAGTGATTGTGAAGAGTAGAGGGCAGAGACGGCGTGCCATGGGCCAAGAAAGTGGCGCAGAGGCAGGGCAACAAGAGGGTGGTCTGTATGCTAGTGGTATTGTTACGACCGACACTAACGGGACAACGGTAGCAACAGGTTACGCACCGATGAAAGATGTCTGTCCGGGACATTACGACCCAGAAGAACCCTATCAGGCCATGAACGATGGTGAAGGCAAGCGTGAATCAGAGTACCAAGTGCCCTCGGTAAACGTTGACCGTGCGCCGATAAAGAGGATGCAGTCTGCAAAATATATGAACACTTTGGGGGGAAAGGTTAAAAGGTTTAATGTCTTTAGCTTTTCAAAGAGAAAAGAACAGAGAAATGGTAAAGCTACAACTCTGGAGGTATGTACGGCTCTTGACGGAGGAGCAGAAGGGACATATTTACCCCCAATTAGCCCTAACTGTTACGACAATCCTGAATATTCAGCAGATTCAAAACCACAAGTCTCGTCAAATAATGTTGAAGAAAATGATTATGATGAGCTGAACCTTAAAGACAAATAGTTCAATTATGTACACCATGGCTTTAAACAGTTTGTGTAACTAAGTTGACCTTGCAATGGTAAATATAAATGTAAACTTTATTAAAAGGGTTGATACGGAAATGGCGGGAGAAATATACCGTATCTCCGGAATATTTCAAAAGTAGCACAAATGAGCAAGAAAGTGTGACTTCAAAAGCGATTATCGGAATAGCATGTACCACAGTTTCAATGTTTGCTGTTCATTCAAAATTCCTTGTTTGAGTTTTATTTTGTACATTCTTTCGATTTTAAAACTTTGCCTTCACAAAAATCGTTGGCAAAATATATATATATATTTATATTTTTGATGGGAAATTTTGACATTAAAGGACATTTATTATGCATAGTGTACTGTGTAGTGTTATATGCCATTATCATTTTGATTTCTTAATACTCAGATATATATTAATCTATCTTGTATGTAAATAAAGCCAAAAGAGTTCTGTATTGAAAGAGTCCAAACTCAAAAGGCCTCGATAATTTTACCTGGTAACAATTTCAGTTTTTACCATCTTCTTATATAGTTCCTTGAATTTGTTACATTTCTAATTGTTGTGATATATTTCGTTTCTGCATAAGTTTTCCGTGTATCAAGTGACAACAGCTTAGCAGTAATTGATTGGTTATTTATAAGTCTGTAAATGTAGTTAATTTGTTGAGACCAAACTGGGCACCTTTGTAAAATAATGAAGTAACCAAAAACAGCTTAGCAGTACTTGATTGGTTATTTATAAGTCTGTAAATGTAATTAATTTGTTGAGACCAAACTGGGCACCTTTGTAAAATAATAGAGCAACCACAAAAGTTCTAAGTTTATACAGACAATAACAGATCAAGACATGTTATTGTTAACTTAAGGCATCCGGTTGTGATAGCAACAAAAGAAAAGATCTGAGCCAAAAACTATCTTTGTGCTATAACTTTAAATTAAGCTATTCAATTTGCATATTTTCCTAATTTGTACTGAATTAAGTCTTTTCTTACGTAGCAATGTCAAAAACTAACTGCTTTAAATTAGCAACATACGTTTTCCTTCAGTCTGAATAGTTTTCTATCGTGTAAGTAAAGAATTTCGTTCATTTTATTTAGAAACGGAAAAAAGGTTTGAACTGGTTCGTACTGATGTAAACGATACATGATAACACATGCCAAAGCAATTACAGTAAAAACATCAAAGATATAATTACCACAAATCTGCTTTAAACTATCAGCAAAAAAAAGGTATAAGTTTGAATCTTTTAATATTTTTGATACCTTTTCGTTTCGATTGCATTTAATACTTGATGTTTTGTATCATTTTATTACCTTGTAAATAATAAATAAACATTCAAAGTTGTTAAAGGCCATATAATATCTTTCATTGTTGATTCTACTAACCTTAATGTTTCAACATAACCATTTTTGAATACCTTTCTATTTCCCAAACGCTGCCAGTGCAAAAGAATCGTGCATGAGTGTATAAACAAATGTTAGGACCACCTAAAAATAAAAAATAAAAAATACCATCGGTTTACTCTGACTGAAGAGACAAAATCTGCTGGAAATAAAGTCTTGCCAGTGAATGAAAATAACAAACCTCTGCACTAATCTGCATATATGCAAAGTTGACTCCGCCCCAAAATTTATGTAAAATTTCACAACCCAAAAAATTATGTTTCTTTTTAAATTTGTCGATAACCTCCCCTTTCAATTTTCTCTCCTTATTTTACTTTCATATAACAATCCTGGTGGATAAAAACCTCCACAAATATGCTTTAAAATCTATTCACAATGTTAACAAACTTAACCAAACAATAAGTTCTGGCAAATCTAACGACCTGACTGCGAAGAGCTCTTAGAACACGACACAACTTGCTATGTATGATTCCCTAGTGTGCAGGATTTACACGACACTGGAATAATTTCTCAATCGTTGGCAAGGATCTTCATGTGTTACAGCATACCAGTATCACAGTAGACAGACGGATGAAACAAATCACATGATATCCTTCAAAGGTCACATTGAAACTGATAAACGGGACAAAACTACACAACAAAAGATAGAGGGAGAAAAAAACAACCAAAGATCACTTCTACAACCCTGAAACAGGTTAAGACAATCACCTGTACGGATTCAAAGTACTTTCTTAAAAGGAAATTGCACATAGTTGTGAAACATGATCTGTATGTTGCCATTCCGAACACATCGTGACCGAACTTAACCACTGTTTCATATTAACACGATTAAGAGGACATGATCCCAGTTTGACAGATTCAAAAAGTTTTGCTTGTACCAGAATAACAAAGAATCTGTCACCACACTCCCCCCCCCCCCTACCACCCTCTGCACCCCTTCCTCCATCCCAAGTTTCTATTATTTTTTTTTGTGCTCAAACTGAATCTTAATAATATTAGTTGATACAAAGATTTTTGTAGACATAGGAATGTGACCCAATGGGCAAGTTTATTAAAGCATAGTAAAAATGATACTCTTGATTTTAAATAACTCACTACAAATATTTGTTTAAGTAAAGTCAAAATGGGTAATATATATTTTGAAAATCTCGAAAGCAACCCAATGGCCAATTCACAGGATCATAACAGCTTTTGATTGGACAATGATGTAGTTTCCTCCCATAATTTAAAACACAAGAAGGGATTGGGGGGAGGGGGTTCCGTTTACAAGTACAAGTTTTGGTTTCCTTGTGTTAGGCTATTACAGAAGCTCTGTGGTTTATTGTTACTCTCCCTTATATGATTGCTAACAGCTCTAGGTGAACCTAGCTAGTACTGTGTGAGTAACATAATCACCAAGAGCTTCAGAAACTGCATCAGTAATTCATGGGATGACCCAGGTACCAGTTTTAGGATAAATAGTACCTCCTTCCTGGAATGTTTACTTCAAATATGGATACACACTGATGTTTGAAGTGATAGAAACTTGTAAAGGTATGCACTACCCTATTTAACAAACATTGTGAATATTGTCATATAATATCAGATCAATATTGCTGATTGATAAAGTCACCAATTGTCAGATCTTAATTACTTAACAAGGTCCTTGACACAGTAGGTTTATCTTTCCTGGGTTATTAATTTCCAACTAAACTCGACCAAGCACACAATGACGAAATGGAACGCAACAATTAAACTGACCCAGTTTGCAATATAATGTAAACACTGAATTTGGAAAATGTTGCATCCTGCCCAAGGAAAGATGACATCAGAATTTATTTATACACCATATATCCAGGAAAGATTACATCAAAATATATAAATATATGTATACCATTACCATATATCCAGGAATTTGAGAGGGGCAGGGGAAGAGGAAGGGGGCGGAATGACTATACCAAGGCACAAAGGAAATAATTAAGATCTGCACTTCGCTGCTCTTAACAAAACAGCTTGCCGTGTTTCAACTACCAATTTTGTCAGGTATTAAGAGAGGGACGGACATGTTTATTATTTCTGTCCTAGGGTTTGACATTATCCCTACACCGAATGTGAACTGCTACTTAATATCAAACAGGACACTTGGTTCCAATGACTTCTTAAGCTTCTTCTAACAGAAATCATTATTCTTTTTTCCACGGCTTCCATCGGACCAATTTCACACCACTCCGATGGTCGAGCTGCCGGCAATGTTTTGATTAGGGTAAACGAAACAGGAAGCACACAGGCAATACAGGAACCCTAGAGGTCAATGAAGGCTGGATTACCTAGAACCTCTCCTTGATCTGCACCTTCTCTATCAAGTGTTCCTCCACCGCAAACAAATTCGCCACAATTTGTCACGGTTGTTTGACGGCAATTGTTGAACAATTTATTGGAATTCCAAACTTATCGAAAGGTTAAAAAAATCCAGTAAAATGTTGTAATGACGAAGAAATAAAAAGGGTGACCAATTTATTGGAATTCCAAACTTATCGAAAGGTTAAAAAAATCCAGTAAAATGTTGTAATGCCGAAGAATTAAAAAAGGGTGACCACTGGCATCACCAGGACGTTGGTTGTGGAGAGGTGCACCAGAACAGCAGTATAACACATTGCATACCAAATATAAAATGTTTCAAATGAGTGCGGGGGGGGGGGGTGAGGCAAGGGTGGGAGGTAGGAACAGGAAAATGAACACTCCAAATTAGCCCTTGAAAACTGTGCCACACATGTCAAGAAAAACAGCATCAATGACGATACTTGTGCGTAACAGGAAGTAGGCAGAATTAAAACTTGTGATGTAAACAGAGTCCCTTCCTAATGAAAACACAGGATAGGTTGGAGAGTGATTAACATACTAAATGACCACTGCATACTGGGAATATAAACTTAAATAACATGTCTGTTTGTAGTCTTGAAATCTGAAGATACTTTTGCGTCCTTGAGTCATAAATTTCTCACAATTTTAAACAAACCTACTCCACCGGGGTAATTGTTTAAAATAGGCTTAAAATCAAACGAAAAACATCCTCTTAAATTACATTTTGCGATTTTTTTTGGGGTTCTATTAGTCTTGATTAAACTTACAGAGATTAGGAAGCAATACTTAACATTTGACCAGGGCGTAAGAAATTGGACCATAAATTTAGGACATACTCTTTTTTTCCAAAAATGTTTGGGGAAAAAAAGTGTCCAATCACCTGCTGTGACTGAAACTGAGGTGTGACTTCTGGTTGTGAGTGAAAATGCCAGCTGTTATGTGGCTTCCTGACACAGTAACAGGTAATTAGGGATAGCCATTGATTAAGGACGGACAGCTCAGTTAGTATAAACTTGCACAAAATATTGAAAACCTGAGGTCAGTGGCTAGATTCTCTTTCTATACTGTTTTCTATACTGTTTCTAAATGTGTTTAAAAAGAAAATTTGGAAAAATGGAGTCACAATTTTTCAGTGGCCCACATAGGATATCAATATACCAAAAAAATTGGGCATTTATTATATGTCACAATTTATACCAGCATCTCACTATTAACAGACTGCCTGAAGAAAGTGATGGGCCATAAATGAAAGGACCAACTATTGACATCTTGAGGGATGCCCAAATTAGAGCTGTGATAGTCAAAAGTGGGGAATAGTTTACCCTGTTAATGCTACCCAAAATTGGCGACTTGCTATACAAGTACAAAGATGCATAGCAGTTTTGTGTACACAGAAGCCATAGTATTTTATAAGAGAAAATTATCATAGCAATTCAAACCCATCACACAAAATTTGAACACTAAATTATTTTCCCTGAGAAGAATGTTTTAGTGACAATGTCACCTTACAACGATTATGTATATTTAAACTTGACAAGGCCAAATATTGCTAATCCTGTGTCTTACAGGGACACCATGAATGTTGCAAAGTTGGACACTTCATTTATTAAATAATCCCGACAGCCAGTGTCTCACATCCCCTCCGTCACCCCCCCTCTCCCCCACCCCCCAAACATCCTCACTTAAAGCACAGAAGAGCAAAATCACTAGTGCACAGTTCTGTCTTTGGTAAATATTGACTTCAATATTTGAGTTTTGATACCACACATAGTCAAATACTTTACAGTGCATGAATTAATAATACTATCCAGAGTTAACATTCAAACATTATGCAAAGTAGAATTGCATAAGCTCACCACCAATGTCTTTGATGTAAACTATTGACATAAATTTTGAAGTCTTGACACCACAACAAGTGGTTAAATATTTTACGGTGCATGGATATTGAACCGTATGGCTCGACATGACAAATCGACCTGTATCTGTACTTTTACAAGTTCCGGCTTTTTCAACACTTTTCTGCAATATTGTACACAACTAATAGTGAATCACACATACATTCCTGATAAAAAGCACCCACAGGGTACTTGGCTTTATCCAATCATCAGTCGCCAACATATTATGACATCATTTCACGATTTACCATCATGGTAACCTATGCTGTTAGTGCAACAATTTGATCACCTGTTTCTGGGAAAATTATTTCCATCCTGACCTTGAAAGGGAGAATTGTTTAGCAGTCAGAAGGGTTAAACGGATCGTACAGTGGCAGAGTACTTAACACTAATATGGAAAAAAAAACAATATTCTACACTATTAGTTCAAAAAACCCTTGTGAATATCTTATCCCTAACTCAAGATATGGTGGAGTGAATGGAAAACCTGTTTTGAGCGGATAAACCCTCCCTTCTTCACTGGAGTGGATCACAGTAGGTGATCTGTGATGTCATAATGGCAAATATTCTTAAAAGGCATTACTTTTGTATCATTATCTTCTTGTCGATTTACCCTTCAAAACCTGATAGATTGGGATATTTGCTCAGCCGACAAGGTTCTCTGTATGTAGAATTTCATCAAAATGCACTCTTTTTGTATATGTAATTTTTCCCTCTGTGAATAAATGAGTTAGATACTACGTAGACAGACAAATTAGTCGTGATGACATCACTCACACTGTTGTGGCCAGATGCTTTACAAAACATCACCAAAATTTTAAAATCCACATCTTTTGCCATACAGAATGCTATGAGGGTATTCATGTTGAACTAAAGTAGCAGAAAATCTGTTTTTAAGCAACCAACTTGAGTCACCTTATTATCCCTTTAACATCCCTTTAACATCCCTTTAACATTCCTTTAACATAATCTGGAGTTTTTATCGTCTTTGCCACAAATCTGGTGGCACGGTACTTCATTGTGAGCAGATGGATGAGATATTCTTAAGAACATAATCTTACTTTTGGTCCACCAAAATCAACCCATGAACAACGGTTTTTGGAATAAATTTCAGAGATTTGCAAAAACCTAAGAAATGATTTTAGTTCTGATATGTCTCATGCTGATTATCCATTTGTTGATTATTTCAGAAAAGTTTAATTTTTTATCAAATTTGCAGATATTTCAAATCTGTCTGCAGTGTTCTGTCTTTACAAGATTTATTCAAGATTATCTTAAAGACAGGAGCAGCCAACATTACAAGTACTGTGTGTCAGTAGTGGCTCTGCTCAACAAATTTGATTACATTTCTCGGATTACAGAGAGCAAAAAATCTGACATGTCATTCATCCTTTACGGAATATGACAAATCATATTTCAGATTCTATAAATTGATTTATCATGATTTCATCGAAAGCAAAACCAATATAAGTTTCCTGATGCCCCGGGTTATATGAATACAAACTAACCATAATGTCACATTAAAAGCTTTAACACACCCACTCATTTCACAAGCTGGTATTATTACTGACTTTTTTTGTAAAGTGACTTGTTAAGGAAGTGTGGATAGGTCTTTGTGTTCTCATCATTGTATGGATTGCATCAGAATTCCAAAGTATGCTGAAATAGCTTCCCAACAACTGGTTAATATGAATCAGTGTTTCTTCAGTACATCCAAACAGAAATCAAAGAGCAGTTTTTTTATTAAAAAGAGGCAAATGTTTTCAAAAGTTCTTTCCTCAAGCTTTTACCCCTCCAAGTGTAAATTTTTGTCTATACATTGGTGAGGATAAAATAATTTGAGAGTGAAAAATACAGTGTTTGGAAACATGGTGGAAAGTGAATGACCAATATTTGGCTTAAAGCATATTATGGGCAAACAGGAGAACCCCCTCCCCACCCCTTTTAACCCAAGTCCATAACCTATATTGATGACAAATGCGAGAAGTTAATTGCAACAAATGATAACGTTTTGACTAAAACATGACAATGAAAGGGAAACCCTCCATATGATTCATAAGACCACAGTTAATTATTTTCCATGCCTACAGTACAAAATCAGGATGTGTGGTGGCTTCCATGACTTTATCAATAGAGTTCCTTCATCACAACTGGGTATCCTAACAATACAAAGTTATTTTTAGTTGGAATTTCACTGACCAAATATTATGACTTATAAATTCTTGGAAAGATTATGGATGATGACAGATTGTTTTTATTTTGAACCAGTTACTAAGCAGCAGAATGTCATTAGAGTTCTTTCACTACATAGGTAGTGGCAGGCTGGTATGGGTTTTCATCCTCAACGGGATAGTCCGGGGGGCAAAATCTATTTTTGACTGACGAAAGACAAACGCTTTCTAAGCAGTGTGGTGAACTTTGCAAGTTATTCCTAATAAATGTCATCGAGATACGGATAATTGAAATTGTTGTGGTTTGGAACATTTTCTTTGCCACTCTTTTCAGCACATTATGAACTATCCTTTAAAGCACTAAGATATGACCTAGTATGACTCACCATCTGTGACCTTGGTAAGTAAGGTCAAAGGTCGTCTAGCTAGAGCATCCCAAGTCTGTTCCTTTTCAGGATGAGTAGTCTGTAAACTGAGAGATTATGCAAATATGTTACGCAAACTTAGTTTACATATTATCGCATATTTTTAAAGATCGTATTTAATTCATAGGTTTTGGTTTTCTAAATAAAATAAAAACAATTACGTTTATAATTGATATGCAAAGTAGCAACAAAGCAATGGAAGACAATTGCTGTTGAGAGTATTTTCTGATTAAAGACTTATGATACTTTGTTGTAAACTGTCATATCAAATAGCCCAACAAAAATTAGCTACTTCGGTAACATCACAAATGCAATTTGGAAGGTAGCTTGGTCCATGGTTATATGGTAAAAGCTTGATAAACCTCAAAGCAGAGAGACTAATAATACTCCCTGTGTCCCCCCTGCACCCCCTCCCCTCTTAGTTTTTCAACAAAGAAAGTTAACATCAACAATATTCAACTTACTCCTTGTAAATTTCATCTGTGATATGCTTGGCAAAGTCAAAGTCCTGACTAATCTTTGCAAACAATAGTCTGAACGGGATGTCATCTAAACAGAGCAAATTGTGATGGGTAAAATTAATCAGAAACATCGGAAAGAAATGTAAAATTTTATTGGGGCACATCCAGAGTTCAGGTTGCAAACAATACTTTTATTGGTTTTATTAACAGGAAATCAGGCACATTGGAAATAGAAGTTTCGGTAACACGATAAACTACAATGCAGTTTTGTCATGCTAAGCCCATCATCAATACCTGTAAAATACAGCAAAACAAAATTTCAGTGGAAAGCATATTTAAGTAAACTTTACGAATGCTTGAACCTGCTGCCTGTAATAAATAATATCCTGCTAATGGATACACTTATATGTTCCAGGATTAAAAGTGCAAACACGATGGTTGGCAAACATGCAGGTTCGCAAACATGTAGTTTTGCAAACACTTAGTTTTGCAACAGGTAGTTTCGCAAAAACGTAAGTTCGAAAATGACTAGTAGATTCGGAAAGAAGAGATAGTGGGTGGAGTGAGGAAGTTGATATGGGGGCGCCGTGCTAAAACGATACAAAGTTAGTATGTAGGAAGAGACAGTGAGGAGGGAAAATAATCATATTTTGTTACAAATATTTCACACATCTTAATCAGAAATTTGCTTAAGTAACTTAAATGAAAAGTGGAAATTGGTTATGAGCTGAATCCAGCTGATTGGAGACATTAATTAAAGATAATATATATATAATAAATATAAATTTCTCAGTAAATGACGTAACACAAAAACTAGACCAAAACATATTCATCAATGAATATGATCATACAAATTAATGAGTAAACTATAAACTATCACACAATAATATACATATACTTTATCCCCCCATGAATCCCCTGTGGATGTCAGAGTTGTCCACGAACCCCCAACTTTTCGAGATACGATCTGAGTCATTATTATACTATAAAACTCATAACAGTGCTTCCTAAAAGATCAAGTTCATAGTGTAATATTGTAATGAAAAAGAACAAGAGATGAACAAATATTTATTTGGAAACTTCAGTATCAGATCAGCTCTTTATCTTCACAACGTACTGTCATGCGTACACTAACTTCACCAAAGTCATGCGGCCTGTGTCTGTTTCATAATTCAGTTATTTATCACATGCACGGTACGGTACTACTATGGCAACATATGCGTATGGAACGCGAAAAGAGTTTGTCGATAGGTACAACTTTTGTACATTACTAAATTATATGATACATCAGACGTTAGTTCAACAAAAAGTACTCCAGTTTTGACTTTCAGAAACGTCTCAACACAAAAACTAGACCAAAACATATTCATCAATGAATATGATCATACAAATTAATGAGTAAACTATAAACTATCACACAATAATATACATATACTTTATCCCCCCATGAATCCCCTGTGGATGTCAGAGTTGTCCACGAACCCCCAACTTTTCGAGATACGATCTGAGTCATTATTATACTATAAAACTCATAACAGTGCTTCCTAAAAGATCAAGTTCATAGTGTAATATTGTAATGAAAAAGAACAAGAGATGAACAAATATTTATTTGGAAACTTCAGTATCAGATCAGCTCTTTATCTTCACAACGTACTGTCATGCGTACACTAACTTCACCAAAGTCATGCGGCCTGTGTCTGTTTCATAATTCAGTTATTTATCACATGCACGGTACGGTACTACTATGGCAACATATGCGTATGGAACGCGAAAAGAGTTTGTCGATAGGTACAACTTTTGTACATTACTAAATTATATGATACATCAGACGTTAGTTCAACAAAAAGTACTCCAGTTTTGACTTTCAGAAACGTCTCAACACCCTGGGATGGACTGACACACCCCCTGGGGGTTCATGCACCCCAGTTAGGGAACCCCTGCTATACATGGTAAGTGGAAGGAGTGAGTACCTGGGATGGCTTCTACTGCTTTCTTGTAAACTACCCCCGCCAGTTCCCCTTTAAGGAGAGACGTTTCGTCCCCCTCTAACGTCATCTGGCTCTGTTGTAGGATGGCCATTCGTTGGTTAAGCTTCATGGAGGAAAAATTTAAATAAAAATAGTCAAATTAATATTTTAGTTTCATATTTTAACCATGTAGTGAACAGAGACTACAAAGGATATTACATCGGCAGAGAATATGACACTAATATGAAAAAGAAATATAGTCTACCCTGTCAGTGGAAAATCCCATCGGATTATCCTGTTCCTAGCTCAACATGTGGTTGGTAATGATTGAATGGAACTTATTTTGACTACCCTGAAAAACCCTGGATCCTTCCCACTCCCCCTCCCCTCCTCCTCCTTCCCCCTCCCCCCAAAAGTAGAACACAGTTGGTGGTCAGTGATGCCGTTATGGTAAATGTTCTTCAAAATCTTTACTTTTTTATTAATAATCTTCCTGTTGATTTACACTTGAAACTTTATACATTTGGATTACTTGTTTTGCTGACAAGCTTGATTCTCTGTATATAGCATTTCATCTAAATGCAACTGTGTTGTAGATATAGTAATTTCCTCTGTGAATAGGTAATTGATAAATATTGAAAAGAAAACGTAAACAATCTCGGCTGAATGGCCGTGATGACATCATTCACTGTGGTGTTGCCAGATGCATTAACAAAATACCACCAAATTTGAAGAATGCATATCTTGCCATACATTATGCTATAAGGATGTGGGCTGTGACCTAAAGATGCAGACTATTGCTGGCATTTTATTTAATCAATTGAAGTCTGCTGGATAGACCATTCTTTGTTATCCTTAACACTGTGTGTCTTGTTTTGTTTTTTGTATTTTTGGTGTGAAATATTTAAATCAAATCCAATCATCCTCAGGTCCTGGTATGTCCCATTTAAAGGGGGTGTCTATCCTTCCGATTAAATTGATCTCCAAAAGTAAGAGCTGTGGGCATCTATTATGATAAAGTTATTCTCAAACATTGGTTCTTAAACCAAGAATGACAAGATAATACCACAAAAAATTCCAATTCAATAGATTTTAGTAACATGCTTTTGTTCAATAAGATACCATCAGTCTTTTAAAAAGTGTTTTTCTAGAGGCAACTTAATTTTCACTGCATTAACATTGGTTGGTTATTTAGTGCTTTATTGTGCCTACATCTATACAGGTAAAAATTATGTTGAAATAAATTGTCAATTCATCTAAGATACTTTTGACAAAGTAAGAATTACAATTTTTTTTATGACAATTAGTCAAGCTAGCATTAAATGGAAACAAACTACAGAAATGGACTAACCTTGTACGAATGCAAGAGTTCCATCCGGAAATACTGAAAATAGAAAGTGGAAGGGCTAATAGATGAAAGATTTAAAGAAGTACATTTTTCCCACATCCTCTTGGTTAGTTTCTCCTTGAATGACCCTTGGGGAGGGAGGGGGAGGCATTCATCATTAAGCATCTCCATGGATGTAGGCTAACTAAGTGATGGTTGGGTTTGCCTCTCTTTTAAAGTTATATTATATATGTATAATAAATATATCAGATTATATATTTCTTATTAGAGGAACAAACAGTTTCAGGATTTTTCATAAAAATATTTTTTATAAGTGGAATAAACATTTTACAATACAAAGCATTTACGTTCCATTACAAAATATTATCTTTTTGTACACAAAAGGACAAACATTTTCCAGCCATCTAAGCATGTTATGCAAGAGTTTATACTCGAGCACTTCATTATTAATTTAAACATCTTTCCCTTAATATTGTCTTAAACATATCTCCTTCAGATGTTGTTTCAAATTATTTAACTTTTATTCCATAAAATACTTGATTCATAAAATAACTAGTTGCTGAATCAAAGAAACAGAAAAATAGAGGGCAGCATTTCAATATTACATTTCATTCTTTTCCATATTATTTTGTAATATAATGGTGCCTGCCAACAAAACTGACAATCGAAACAGGGATTCATGCACTTAAAGTTATCACTCTAAGAAGCAAAGAAATATACATATTCTGTATTCAAAGACAGATAAA
>JAIPMN010014612.1:2301-13751 GCA_020650975.1 Apostichopus californicus
CAACTCGGCCAACAGAAAACAAACCCCCCCCCCCCCCAAAAAGTAAGCCTCTCAACCGTGTCCTGGTAATTTGCCAACTTAAGTTAAATAACAAAGTTAGCCATGATCCTGATTTTCATGTTATGCAACAAGAGTGTTGCATGCTGGCCACATGTTTATCTTTTCTAAATACAATGTGCTTTGCAATGGCAATAATTCATCTGCAATGATAGGAAGGACCACACAAACAAACTTTTGTGGCAAAATGACAAATATGGAAAACAAGCAAATATGATGGAATGTCATGTTTTATTTACACAAATCAAATATTAACAAGAAATATGAAAACTTTCAGTATTATTATTTTTTTTTCAATCACCCTAGTGCCCCCCCTCCCCCACTTGCCCCAAACTACTCTACTGAAAATCCAAGATCACAAATCTCTCTTTTTATTATATTTTTTTCTGCCTACACCTGACATTGATCTTGAAAGAAGTCAAAATCATGTTGAATACAGAAATGGACGGTGGTTGTTCTAGGTGATAAACTGTAACAGGACTGCTACAAACTTATTTATTCCCTTCAAGGTAGTTCAAGGTGATAAATTGTTACAGGACTGCAACAGACTTATTCCCTTCAAGGTAGTTCAAGGTAATAAATCATAACAGGACTGCTACAAACTTATTCCCTTCAAGGTAGTTCAAGGTAATAAATCATAACAGGACTGCTACAAACATATTTATTCCCTTCAAGGTAGTTCAAGTATTAAATTGTTATAGGACTGCTACAAACTTATTCCCTTCAAGGTAGTTCAAGGTAATAAATCATAACAGGACTGCTATAAACTTATTCCCTTCAAGGTAGTTCAAGGTGATAAATCGTTACATGACTGCAACAGACTTATTCCTTCAAGGTAGTTCAAGGTAATAAATCATAACAGGACTGCTATAAACTTATTCCTTTCAAGGTAGTTCAAGGTAATAAATCATAATTGGACTGCTACAAACATATTTATTCCCTTCAAGGTAGTTCAAGTATTAAATTGTTATAGGACTGCTACAAACTTATTCCCTTCAAGGTAGTTCAAGGTAATAAATCATAACAGGACTGCAACAAACTGATTCCCTTCAAGGTGATAAATCGTTACATGACTGCAACAGACTTATTCCATTCAAGGTAGTTCAAGGTAAGAAAGCGTTACAGGAATGCTTCAGACTTATTCACTTCAAAGTGAAGATAAAGTTCAACGATATCCTTTGTTATCTGTGAATCTTTCTGCGACACATTTTAATCCTTTATCAGAGGTCAATTATACATAACAAAAAAAAATACAATAAAAAATCAATACAAATTTATACATTTGTTAAGGTCTCTGATTCCATCTGGCAACATTCCGAAATCTTCTGCAGTGTAATACTTAGGAGTTTGATAAAACTATACATGACCATACTGCACCCATTACATACTAAAGTCATAGACTTCACACATTACCAAACTAATAGCATCTGTGAATGCTGTATAGCTGCAGTTAGACCTGTGCATTGCATATGTTTACCAATGATTACAGTCTGAACACAATCAAACATTTCATGTACCATAGAAATGAAGGCATATTGATTTGATTTCAAAGATCATTTGAAAATAAATGAACATGTAACTAGCAAGGATGAACTGCAGTAAACAGATCTTTTAGGTCACAGAATTTCACTAGCATCAGATGACCAGAATGCAATATGTAAATTTTCCATCACAGATATAAATTTCATTCCTCTTTCAATCTTTCATGATTAAGAAAGAACTAACTCAACTTTGATAACACCGATGAAAATTATGAAATATTGCTCATTCTAACTCAGCATTTTTCATGGTATGCATGCACCCTAGCATTCATAAAAATGGACTCTCTCATTTGCTTGTGGTATGGAAAGATACACCAATTTAAAACCATCTAATCGAAACTCTACACACAATACGTCTGCCTATAAATCAAATATAAATTACAGTTTTACAAAAGAATTTTCATAACCAGATAGAAAGACAGATGAACTATATTACAACAATAAATTCTAAAATGTGAATACCAAAAACTATTAAAAGTAAAAATTGTATTAAAATGACAAAATGGTAGAAATCTGAACACAAAAATGTAATTGGCTAGACAACAATTTACAAACATGCATATGCATAACCAGCAAAAGCCTTTTCCTTAAAGTACTATGGACACTTACCCATTAAGCCCCATATTCAGTACATTTGTTGTGTGTGATAATGTCATTCACAATCTGTTCAAATTTTTCGAAAAGCCCTCTCCGTTCATAAGATATCCACATTTGAAAATTTTGATAAATCTGGGGAAACTCAATAAATATGTGCAATTATGACGTGGAGTGTTGCGCTCATCAAAATTTATTATTTTAATCCTTAAAAGGTTAACCTCTGGTTACAAGCCCACATATATCATTTGAATCATGTGATGTTCCTCTTTTCAAAGGAGACTGTAAAATATTTCAAAACATCACCTTAGGCCACAAACCCCGTTCAATGCCCCCCCCCCCCCCCCACATACATCATCATCAATGTGCATAATTAGTTAATGTTTATTCATAAATAAAACTAGAATTGAGAAAAGACTTGTAAAATGGTCAATCTTTGATGGATTTTGATGGGGGTTGCAGCTAATTTCATGATTTCTAATGCCTATTAGAGTAATAAGGACAACCATGTTCATAGATGTCCGTAGACCTTTAAAAGGCTAGACAAAGATGCTTACAGGGATGACTCTAGGCAGAATTTTAGTGTTGACACGTCACCATCTTTAACAATTCAAAATCCCGTTCATCTTTCTACCATCTACTTTGGTTTTCATCATAGTCAATTTTATTCCTTTAACATAATTTTCTTTCCCCTGGAACATTTATAATTGCATTGTTATATCTTTTCTTATTGCCTTTTGTTTTTCTGTGTGTGTGTGTTAAATGTTGAAGAGCTGAATCTAGAAATGAGGTGTGTGCTACACATTGTGGTTGCACTACTTGTTCAAGGAGCCTCTGAATTTTCAAATACTGATCCCCCCGCCCCCCCCCCACCCCACCCACCAAAAACAAAAGAAAAATGCTACTGAAACACAGCTTGGACTCAAATAGTCTGGAACATGAATATTAATTTTGTGCATATTGTCATCCTTGAAGCAACAGCTCTCATGTACATGCAACAAACTAATAACATATTGTTGTGCTCGAGTGTATTTGTAGGAAATTACCAGGTCTGACAGAGTCATCTTTTAAATTTATATTAATATAGCTTTGATGTAAGATTATAGGCTTACAAGGGGAACAATCCCCCTCCTCCCCACTCCCCCCGCCCCTCATCAGCTTTTCCAAGTACCACTTTTCCAGGCACCCCCTTCCCTGGATTTATTCCTTCAGATGTCCATCATCTTTCCTTATTGGTGGTATGACCATTGGTGGTATACCAACCATTGGTGGTATTCCTTATTGGTGGTATACCAACTATGGTGGTATGAACATAGTTAAGAAATGCTACCATCCTCTTGTGTCTATCCACTTGATGCCTAACATCAGTTTATCAAGAATTGCACCGCTCAAAACCGCAGATCACTGCAACATTCCATCTTACGAATACAAGGACTGTTTCGGTAATTATTTTCACCTTCACTCAGCACCATATACGCCGTTTTTCACTCAGATTAGAAACCTTTCATCCACTAAGGTTTTCTTGGCAAGATTGTACCTTCCAAAACTACTTCTGAGCATGCTAAGTACCTGCCAAAAAAATGGAACGAAAAAACAATTGTTTGATTGTAAAAGATACATCAGGAATTTATAAACCTGCTTGGTATTAAATCTAAGCTAGACGAAGAGAAGAATTTTGTGCGAGACTTTATCTCTCGCCTCCACCGTGGTAAAAACAGTAACACTTGATCTCCAATGTTATTAAAACAGATGGTAAGTATTGGCAGTTATCATGATTCCAGTTTTTGTATTTATGAGACTGTGTAATCAAGTCCAGCTCGCATTTTGTGTACTTCCCAATTCAATTCCCAAACAATTAGCTGACCTTTGACAAGAATACTAAAGAACTTTCAAATGATTTACTCCCATTTTTCAAAGATATTGCAAAAAATGAATGGCAGGTTGAATTTGCAACGAATCTGTTGTTGAGCTTCTCGCTAGGTTAATTCTAGGTTTTTAACATTTTGTATGGGTGATTAGAATCCTAAGATGGCATTTTTCTTCCCAAAGTCACTCTATTAGGAACAGCTTGGTTCTTTGTAAATCAAATGTATAAGAAAAAAAATATTAGACATAATGATTGCAGGATCTTTGCCAGTGTCCATCAGAAGACGAAAAACATTATAAATTCATATCAATCATTGATATGAATTATTCCAAACATTTTCTTCTTTTAACTTACGATGCTGATGATGTAAGTAACAATTCCAGCCAGGAGATAATTCTGGAAGATGAGATCGACCACGCAGAAGAGGAGCAGCTCAAATAAAAGAAGAGTCGATTCGTGACCGAAGAAGAGAGCCTGATCGAAAGAATGTCCGTCGTCTGGAGAAAAACCAAACGGAAGGGGATAAAATGGGAAAGGATAAAAATAAGAAAACGTTTCTCTTTGGAGAAACAAACTACAAATGCCTGTGTCTCTTGAAGTGAGAAAAGGTTTAAAAGTTCAATGGAAGCAATACATACTGAAAATGAGTACAAAACTAGACACCCCTCAGTATCTAACATATCCTGTTTGAACAATGACCATGAATGAATGTTGTCTTCTATCAAACATGTTCCCTTGTGTTCAGAAAAATAATTAGGAACGGAGCAGGGGTGGATTAAGGGGGTACGGAGGAGGAAACAAGAACCCAGACCCTCTCTTTGCATATTGAACATCATTCACATTCAAATAATGCAACAGCTAGCTACCAGTTCTGATGGTGACAATATTTTATGCATTAATGGAATAAAAAAAATTAAAAACAAGGATGTGTGAAATTTTATTAAAGAGCAAAAGTTATTTAGACAAGAAGTCTATTCCTGAGAATGATTGTAAGCTAAAAAAACATGAAACAAACCATTGAAGAGAAATCCTTTATCCACTGGATCATAAAACTCCATGTCCAGAATCTTCTCCAGGAGGAGTTTATCTTTGACCAAATAATCAATGTCTCTCATACCCTGGAAGAAACAAAGACGGAAGAAATCATTGCATAAAACTTTTTAAACAAGGGGGGAGGGGGAGGGGGAGAGGCAGGGGAGGGGGATGTGAGAAGTGTGATTGGGTTGAATTCAAAATTTTCTCATTTTTCTTTCTATTGTCTATATACAGATGTTAGGCAAGTCATTAAGAAGACCCTTAATCAGAATAAAAAACACTATCACGAAATTTGAAATATTTTAATTTTTAAACTGTTTGAATGCAGTTATATACAAATGACTAAGGGGGAAGGGGTGGAGGGGTTACAATTGTCCATAAATCAATGCTATGCACTATTTTGTAATCCAAACTGTATACATGAAACCTGAACTGAACTTAATATGAAATCTCCTGGAAAAATTGGCAATTTCATAAAGCTGAATAGACATATTAAAAAAGTGAAATGGAAATTTGTGCCAGATATTTTCATCTCATTTCATAACTTACATGATCAATAAATGCTGAGAGAAACTTATTCATAGTCCCGTAGGCTTCTAGAATGGTATCCACTTTAGTTCCACTTCTGTTAGACTGTGCTTGATCTAAATTGGTGATATCGAGGGGAAAAGAAACAAACTTTTCTGAGTACTGAAGCAAAAATACCAACGTCGCTGAAACTTTGTTCTATGAGATTATCACTGTGTCGGCTACTGGCTGCTTTTCATTATTTAAAGTACAAAAATGACGGTTGAAAAGGTCTCCTGAGATCTAGTCAACAGAACAACAGAAGAGCGAGATATTTTTGCCACTTCTGAAATCAACATTTTGGGCATTTTCTATAAACCATTTCTGGCAGTTGATATACCGTATCCACTGCACTTAGTCACTAGTTAAGTTTTAAGAACATCTAAAATAATTTCAATTTGCAACGACCGACTTTTCAAGACCTCGGCACCAGCTACGTCCAACTTCGTGAAGCATTAATGATGCGTTAACGAATTGCTCGGTCCTTTTGTCCTGTTTCATTTCTGTGTCCTACCTTTGCCTGTGCCACAAAGACAGGAGTTTAATACCACGTATGTTCTAGAAGGGGCCTATGGGATAGAATGTGAAATGTGGTATGGTTCGTGCAGCCTTTCCTATGTCTTTGCCTTCTGTCTGCAATCCTGTGATACAGTGGCGGAGCGTCCATACAGTCAGGGGGGCAGATGCCCCCCTGACGGACTCAAATGGACAGCTGGCGCCCTTTTCAGCTTTTTACCAGTTTTTACTTATTCGTGATTATTGACTTTTTTATTGCGCTCTCATCTACCTATTGACATTTGTCACATTTTGTTGGTGTAATTTTCTGACAAAATGCTCTAATGGCGGTCTTTAATTTATGGGCACTTCCGTTGTACGAAACAATTTCCAAGAATTGTACATGGTTTTCGATCTATCGCAGTGGCTGAAATAGTAACTTTAAGTTTTATAAACTTTAAGTCGGCATGCAGTGTACGATATACGCCGCTCCATGATCAGTGTGCTGGAAAGGGTCATTTCCGGCGATCTAGGGAGCATCTGTACTCAAGAAAATTCTGTATGCTCCGCGCCAACCTGTGGTGGCGCTCAGCTTAGATAGTGTAGAAAGCGCCCCTACAGACCATTCTCGCCCCCCTGACCAATACCCCTAGCTCCGCCACTGCTGTGATAGAGCTTCCTCATGTAAATCAACAAGGAGAACACTGTTCAGCTAAAAGGGAACTTTCCAATCCGTTCCAGTATTTATTCTAAATTGGTCTTGTCAAACAATCTCTGTGGGTTTCCCGGGAAATAAATTACACGACCCTGGTCAAAATTTTCCATCAGATTCACAAATTTGATTAAATTAGAGCATTGCTCCAAATGAACACTAATGAAGAATTTCTTCTCACTAATTAGGATGGGATCAATTTTAATTAGCTAGATCAGTTGATGACAAAAAACACACTTTATTAAACTAGTATCTCTTTTACAAGTTAGGCTTCATCTACTGAACAAGGATTAAAATGCTCTAAATATATCACAGATTAAGGAGTCACTTTATTTTAAAAGGTGTGAAGTCTTTGTCAGTGACTTTCCTGAGTCAAGTCAAGTCTGCATTGAAGTTTGGTGAACCAAGTCATGACTTGTTACAATACTCTCTATCGCAACATTCAAGTAATGACTCGTTATAATACTGTTGATCACGATAATTAAGTCATGACTCGTTTTATTACTCTCTATCGCGACATTCAAGTCATGACTTGCTATAATACTGTCTATCGTGACAATTAAGTCATGACTCATTACAATACTCTCTATCGCGATATCCAAGTCATGACTCGTTATATTACTCTCTATCGCGACATTCAAGTCATGACTCGTTATAATACTGTCTATCCCGAAATTCAAGTCATGACTCGTTTCAATACTGTCTATCACGACATTTAACAAACCCAAGTAGCAATACAGTTTTTGCTAACGACTTTACATGGCAGGAAATGTTAAAATGGTAAAAATCACAAAGAAATTAATATGAATCATTAGAATAAAAGTGACACAGAAGGAAACATTAGTGACTGATAGAAAACAAAAGATCATTTTCACTATGTAAACCTATCATAAGAGTCTTAAAAGTCTTACTTTCTTTACGGTTCAAAATGCATCCATCCGATTCTGCTAGCCTTGTGTACTGTTTTGAAACATGTATCAGCAGTTTTCGTTTTAATGATATAGCTCATTTCACTGCTAGGCAAGGCTAAGGGGTAAGTTTTAATTTTTTCGGTAACAAGAGTGATATTTAAGCCAAGCATCTCTCTGTAGCACCTGATTTTGACAAAATCAGTTTAATGAGTCAAGATTGATTGGTATTTCAAAAGAGAAATTGTTCTCATGCATGTTTCGTGTAGTAAACTTCACATGACCCCCAACCCCCCCTCCCCCTCCCCTCCTTCCAAGACAATAAACTACTGTCATCTCTCCTCTAGTATTTTCCCTTTAATACTTCTCACTCATTTTTCAAGTTTCTATTATTTGGGCAAAGAATGTCTTCTGTTTGGTATGCTCAATACTGTCGATGGTTCTTAATGTGGTTCTTTAAGGTAAATGAAACCCTACACAATATTTCTAAAGAAAACACTTTGAAAAACTTTGATGATGAAAGAGAGATGTAAGCATGTCAATAATGGATGTTAATCAAACAATCAATAAATCGATTAATTAATCAATCAATCAGTCTTTGTTAGTTCTTGTGCCACATCAATCACAACACAATACCTGCGATGACATCACGTTGCATCTGCTGTGGGTCTAAGCAATCAGAAGACAATACAATGCATTTCAAATTATTTAAATTTAGGATGAAACAATTTCATTTCAAATCAAACTGATTTCTCAAATTGTATGTACAAAGATTTTTTTTTTTTTTTAATAAAATATATTATTTGTTAAAAATAATTTTTTTTTTTTTTTTTAAATTAAAAAAAAAAAAATGTACAAAGATATTAACACAACAAGATAAATAAAAAACACATTTCAATAGACACTTTGCCACTGGTGCTGCTAGCTACATCAATCTCAACAAATGGATTGCTGCAACTACTTCAAATGTAGTCCTTCCGTGACCTCAATAATCATAAGTTCTCAAATGTTAACAGAAGGGATTGTCTTCCTTTCATGCACACCTGGAAACACTTCAAGGAAAAAACCCTAACTGAAGAACACCATTAACTAACATGTAAGAACATAGGACAAAAAGTTCAAAGACAGACATAATGAGGAACTGTCTGAAGTCTCCCATGCAAAAACAAACATTTATAAACCAAACATTTTAGTAGTCTTCCCCTGATTATGCAGAAAACTGAAAGAATTTAATACTCACTTGCTCGTTGCTGCTCTGCCCTTGTGAGATTCTGTTGAGTGAAACAAACAAATGAGTCTTAAAATAAAATAGTCCAGAGATAAAGGAGAAAAAGGCCAGAGATATAAGTCCAGAGATTAGGAGTGTTAGCTCAGTGGTTAACGCCGGTGCCTTTCAATCATAAGGTCCCCGGTTCGAGTCACTCCAAGATTAATGTATGTCGTCCAGTTACAGAGTTGTTGACAACTGACAATTAATAATCATGGACGTTAAATATGAATCTAAGAGACTGACTCGGTCAGCTTGCGGCTTTGATAAGCCAATGAGGCTTCTTCGCGAGTTCCTGCTTGCAGGAGGATCTAAAATACATACAAATACATACATACATAAATTACTTTTGATTAATGATGGAGGAACATATTATCTAAGCAATCCTGCAGTGGAATCTGGGTTCAGTTCTTCCCTGCAAAAATATCAATAGCTGAAATGAAGTTGTCATATTTTGTAACAAAATTGTCTACTTGATTTAAAATTACAATTTCTTTTATCATAATTGATAGAAAAGTTTGACTATTGGTTTTGTCTATTAATTTGTAGGAGTGGGTTTTAGCTAATTTGTTGGTACATATCAAGTTGTAGCAACATTTCTACTCACCAATGGCTGTAAAATTCTGCTGTAATTTTCTCTAAATTTATTCTGCAGAAGCAATTCAAAGGTCTGTTGATCTGTGTTGGGTAAGAGACCTCTTTGGCCGACAAGATTTTCCTGTAAATTCGAAAGTTAAAAAAAGAGTAAGTTTGAGGAGTCACTTGATACAAGCATGTGTGTATATTAAAAACTAAATGACATCAAACACTAATTACATTCTTGTACTGTCAAAATACATTGAAATACAAAGATAACTTATCTCACAGATGCCCACTAGGTGAGGCAGGGAGTTGCTAAACCTCATCCAACTATAAACGATATCCCATCCTCCTTATTGCATGCATCTAATACATCTACTAGGTGAGGCAGGGAGTTGCTAAACCTCATCCAACTATAAATGATATCACATCCTCCTTATTGCATGCATCTAATACATCTACTAGGTGAGGCAGGGAATTGCTAAACCTCATCCAACTATATATGATATCACATCCACCTTATTGAATGTATCTAAAATACAATGTACAATTTACCCAATAAATGACATCCTCAAGGTATTAAAGTGGTAAAGGGTCAAAGGTCACTTTGATGGAATGCAAATAATTTGCAGATTCATTAAACCTGATCTCAAAGTACTCTAAATTACCTCCTCTCTCTTGAGTTGGGCTCTCATTTCTTTCATGTTGGTGTCTGAGAACCCATGCACAGATCTTCCGTGGATGTAGTGGCCGTAGTTATTAGCGGATAAAATAAATACACTGATCTGTGGACCAATAATGGAGACAGGATCGATAACGACAACAAATCATTCAGAAACAACGAATACTCGGACTAAAACGGAGCTTCCTAAATTCATCTGGACCATTAATAGAACGGGGGACAAAACTTACTGTCTTAATGCACTGTGTCAAGAGTAGGATGCTGAGGGACGGTGGCATCCTGCGGCCAGACTGCGTAGGATGTAACCTGTGGTGCTGTGCGGTTTCAAATAAGAGGCTAGGCTAGGATAGGCTAGTATAGGCTAGCATAGGCTAGTATAGGCTAGCATAGGCTAGTATAGGCTAGCATAGGCTAGTAAAGGCTAGTCTGCAGAGATAATCTCTGCTCTTTGATAATCATTTCAGTCTTGCAGCAGTGGATTTTGCAGACTTTCTTTTTGACATGGTAACTAATTTGTTGATAATGAAGCACAAATATACACAAAAGTTATTAAGACCAGTGCAGTTTGTGGGTGGAAGAAAAGATAGTCATCGCCAAAGCAAAAGAAATTTCAACCTCAGCGGAACAGTAGATTGGAGTTTGTAACAAACTGTTGCCAAAACAACAAGACAAATCAACCAGAGGGAGCAAGCTGAGTAATGTGAAGTAATGCCTATCAGGTGCCTGAAGATCACACGTTGTTGTGTGAAACTAGAAATTCCCAAAAAGGTTCTAAAAATAATTATCCGTTATACAAGTTGTTAACATATGAAGCTCTACCAAATTATTATTGATACATTATTTATAAAAACATCTCTCTCTTGCTATTTATACATATACGTATTAACTTACATTTGCCATGGAGCAGAGGTCCACAAAGTTCTGTAGGATATCTTCAACGAACCGTTCGTAAATAAATGTGAAAAATATCCACTGTGGGAAGCAAAGCATGGAACAAGGGTTCAATCAACATAAACTCTATGCTATAATCCAGTCATAATGAAGCTCATTACCTTGGCAAGAGAGATTTCATTATATAAAAAGGGGAAAAAAAGTTTTAAAAAAATGGAAATTCTCTCAAAACTGTATTGTACAATTGATTAATTA
>JAIPMN010014616.1:0-14611 GCA_020650975.1 Apostichopus californicus
ACACTGTACACCATTACTCCATGGACATATATATTAACACTGTACACCATTACTCCATGGACATTTATATTAACACTGTACACCATTACTCCATGGACATATATATTAACACTGTACACCATCGCTATAATATGCACATACATACAACAAGTTTAATAAATCTGGAGGATTCATGAGGATTCAAAAGTGCTAATATGCTAACGTTAGACATGCTGGCACAGAACAAGTACAGATACATTGGGCTTGCTGTGGGGAAATGTTTAGTTCAGTGCAACCACGGAATTCTCCATGGAACAGAGCCTAATGCTGCTCGACGGGAATATAACGTTAGCATATTAGCACTATTTCGTAGGCCTGAAGTACCAGTACCTTCTTACGCCGTTAGTTCCCATGTCCAATCCGTCTTGGTGCAAATCTTTCAAGAAGTCACTAACACTATTCTGGAACTGCTACAGAGAAATATCAGTTTGGTACCACCCTGGAACACATCACATGACCCTCCATGCATGGTACGCGCGCGCCCAATTGACATGAATCCTCCAGATTTATTAAACTCATTGATGGACATATATATTAACACTGTACACCATTACTCCATGGACATATATATTAACACTGTACACCATTACTCCATGGACACACATATTAACACTACACCATTATTCCATGGACATATATATTAACACTGGACACCATTACTCCATGAACATATATATTAACACTGGACACCATCGCTACATGGATGAATGGCCTCCACACTAATGCTGCACTACTGGTCATACTGGGTCTCTGCTGCTTGATTGCTATGGTAACAGAATTTCTCTGTTGGGCTGAGACAACTAGTATTTTGAAAGCCAAAAATGATCATTTGGGCTCTCCAATGGACAACCATTTGTTTTCTTTTTCCAAACAGCACTTATCCCTATCACTTGAATTTTTCATCTTGAACCGCCAACTTTGTTGTTTTTAAAAGCCTTTAAACATATCTTCTCTAACAAATGTTTTAACTAGCTCAATTTTTCTTCTTTCCAGAGACAAAGGAATGTCCTACATGATTGGAAATGACTGGGTCAATTACTTTGAAGTCATTGTTGTTCAAGCAAGAAAACCTCTCTTTTTCAAGGATACAACAAGGTATTAAGTCACTCTTACTTCTCTTCATAATATGACTCATATTTCTATGCAACATCATTTTTTTAGTCTTAGTTAGTGACCAAAAGATGTAACCATCAATGTCTCTTGGCCTGAATTTTGTATCTTTACCATACATCTGGAATGCATTTTCATTTTGCATTGGGTTATCTTTATTTTGGCAATATCATTCTAATATTACCTGATATCTTAATTACTCCAAAATCACACCAGGAAACATAAAATTTGAAAAATTCAATCAAATTTTATTTAAAGTTTTTGGGAAACAGAGCTTTCTGTGTCGAATTATAACAGTAAATAATATAAAAAGTGAACTTTTAGAACAAAATTATAAAATACCTGTCATGCTATATTTCAGAGCTTACCTGTGTTTCTGACATTCTCATTCAATGTGGGATAAGCCATATACATTGCAATCAGTGGAACCATTATCATGCTAATCCCTGCAGTCTAAATATGCTATTCAATTATATTGTGGCAACTAAATTCCTCAGATTTTCAAGAAAGACTTTTCAAAACTGTATGTATAGTAAATCATTATAACCATTTGTAGTGCTATTCACACTTCTATTACAAGCATAGTTTTCTTTTGAAGACATCATTGTAACAAAGTTCATTTTGCAAGTCTCTCTGCCCCTCCCCGACCCTCAAAACTTGTTAATTTTAAGTCTGTTTTTCCTAGGTAACGATGTTTGAGTAAATAATATACAGGTCAATTTGATTATCTATTCATCTTTAAGACCGTTTCGATTCATCTACCCCAAGACTGGAACACCGGCTTGGTCGAGAGTAAAGGAACTAAGGCAAGGAGAATATTACCTAGAGGTTGGTCACCTGCTCCTAATATCTATAATTAATTAATTAATAATAATTTATTCCACGCTCAGTCACACAGATAATCAGTAGAAATTCTCATTCAGGCACTTTTATTTCATAAATCAATATCCCCTTATTTTGCAAAAAATGATTTATGACCTTAATATACAGAGGCTGTCACAGTGTCTATGCAGAGGCAATTACAAATTTGCAAGGATTCTGTATGAGTCTGAAATCGTCTGTTAAATGCTCAATCAGAGTAATAAAGTCACACCTAGAATGCTTCATATTAGTTGTTTTCCAACACAGCTGTGCACACAGTTATCTGTAGTTGTTGTGCTTATAAACCTTTATAATTATTATCATGATCATGATGATTATGATGATCATGATCATGATAATCATGATGATCATGATAATCATGATGATCATGATGATCATGATCATGATCATCATGATGATCATGATCATGATCATCATCATCATCATGATCATCATGATCATGATCATCATGATGATGGTAGTCGTCGCCGTCGTTGCTTTGCCTAGGATAAAGTAAAACCAGTAGGTGACTCTGGAATGACAGAAGTTTCCTTTAAGGCTACTTCAGTTGGGTTAAATGGATCAGACACTAGTATGATTCAGGGCCCTGTCAGATTGTCCCATTGTTGCTAGTGTTCATTAATACAAATATCTTCAGGGCTGTGTTCTTGATGGACCACTGTTGGGGAGCTAAAGCATATCAGATGTCATTGTGTTATTTCAAGAATGGAACATTTTGTTAGTTTTTGATATTTCACTTACTTTTTTGCCAGGGTAACGTGGAGCAGTTTACTAAACTGACTGGATGGGATGGCTCCAGAGTTCTCTACTTTGGGGATCATATCTACAGTGATTTAGCTGACCCATCTCTCCAAAATGGCTGGAGGACAGGAGGCATCATACCAGAACTAGAGGCAAGTCTATTGTATTGTGGAATGCTTGTTAAGTTCATTAGGGGCATCTTACCAGAACTAGAGGCAAGTCTATTGTATTGTGGAATGCTTGTTAAGTTGGAGATTAGGGGGCATCATACCAGAACTAGAGGCAAGTCTATTGTATTGTGGAATGCTTGTTAAGTTCATTAGGGGCATCTTACCAGAACTAGAGGCAAGTCTATTGTATTGTGGAATGCTTGTTAAGTTCATTAGGGGGCATCTTACCAGAACTAGAGGCACGTCTATTGTATTGTGGAATGCTTGTTAATTTGGAGATTAGGAGGCATCATACCAGAACTAGAGGCAAGTCTTTTGTATTGTGGAATGCTTGTTAAGTTGGAGATTAGGGGGCATCATACCAAAACTAGAGGCAAGTCTATCGTATTGTGGAATGCTTGTTAAGTTAAAAATTAGGGGGCATCATACCAGAACTAGAGGCACGTCTATTGTATTGTGGAATGCTTGTTAAGTTTGATATTAGGAGGCATCATATCGGAACTAGGGGCAAATCTATTGTATTGTGGAATGCTTGTTAAGTTGGAGATTAGGGGGCATCATACCAGAACTAGAGGCAAGTCTATTGTATTGTAGAATGCTTATTACGGTGGAGGACAGGGGACATCCTATTGTAACTACTGGTAATTCTATTTAGTTGTGGGCTGTTTGTATGGTTGGGGCATCATGTCAGATTAGAGACAAATCTATTGAATCGTGGAATGCCCATTATTGTTGAAGCTTAGGGGGCATCATATCGGAACTAGGGGCAAGTCTATTTAATGGTGGGCTGCTTGTTATCTTTGGGGGTCAGGGGAGCATCCTACCAGAGATATTTTATGGAAAGAAATCACAAGCCTCTGGGTCCTCTTGTTGGAATATTGCATGTTTTATGAATGATGAAATCAACCAAGTGTGTATGTGGTGATATAAAGAAAGAGTTGAATGAATATGTATAGCAGAATCAGAGAAAGTTTGAACTCAGGAATCATGAAGTAACAGAGAGATAATAGTGAATATCACTTTAAGCCTACCTAACATGTTCAAACGGTTATTTTCTGCTCAATTGCCGGGCCAAAGTACCTTCCCGACCCATTTCTAGGCCACCGTAAATGAGCATTTTTGTTGAAAGAATCTACAGCCTAGACCCAATACCTGGCTCACCATATGCCAAAGTCTTGAGCCATCATCTCGTTTGAAACAAACTTGAGTGGGCTCACAGCAACCTTTATTTCAATTTTCCATGGCTATAGACTCTGGGAAGCTGCCTGTAGATTTTGACAGGAACAATTTCATTTTTTTTTATAATTTTTAGGATGAAATAGAGATCGGTAACTCTGTTCCTTTCAAGAGAGACATCCTATGGCTGATGTCCCTACAGAACCTGATAGAGAATAACCAGGGCAGCGGCCACGAGGATGTAATCAATGGCTGGATTCAAGAGAGGAACCAACTTAGGTAAGGAAGGTGGAATTTTCTTTATGACCGTTACATCAGAATATACCATTTTTGGTTTCGATGACAATCGTTACCTTTGCATTCATGATGGCGTGTGTGTGTGTGAGTGCGTTTGTGATGCCCAGCTTGTAAACACGATATCTTAGAAAGGGAAGGTCAGACCAATTTCATATTTAGTGTGTAGAAGTACTATTGTTTTTTGTGGAAGGTCAAGGTCATTTGGGGTCACCATGGGTCAAATTGTGAAAACCTTTTAAACACGATATCTCAAGATGGGAAGCATGGGCAGACTTCATATTTAGTGTGTAGAAGTACCACATTGAGTTAAAGAAGCCTATTGTGTTTGGTTTAAAGGTCATTTGGAGTCATCAGAGGTCAAATCATGAAACCCTTGTAAACACTATACATTATGTCAGATTCATGAAGAAAACTGCTCATGTTACATCATCGAAACCACAATGCATATTTGCATTCTGGTTAATGACTATGTTTTTGTAATGGGGTAAGGAATGGTTGACTGGTCTTGCCCCTGACCCCCCCCTCCCCTCCCTAAAGATGACAATTACATAATTGCATCAGGACAGCCGTTTCATTGTCTATAGTAATCACCAACGGCAGCTCAGATCCTTTGAGGCAATTGGCTCTATTAGAATAGAATTCCATCTAACACTTAGATCTTATAAATAATACTAAATTGGCCAAATCATTGGGTGGCAGAGGGGGGGGGGCTAATTTGTTTCGTGAAGAATAACTAACGCATCTTTGAGAGCTTGTTACTAGATTAATTTCCACATCTTGTAGCGGTGTCCCTGGTTGTGTATTGTTTGTTTTTTTGTTTTTTCTCCTTGAAGTTGGCGATCAGATTGTCCAAGTGTTAGATAACTCCACTGCAACAGGTTGATAAAGTATTCTCTGCGGAGGATCGTTTTGTTTGCATTCAGCAGGACAGACAAACAAACTAACAAACAAACAAACGAAGGCATTGTTTTGAAGTCTAAGTAAGGTTAACATAATTGAAGTGCTGCTATTTATGTCACGGTATCTTTTCTAAGTAATTATCTATTGAACCTTTGTGGGTTTTAGTGTGTTTGAACAAGCTGAGGATGATTGCTACCAAGGATGAGTTGATACACACCAACTGTGGTTATTTTTAAGTTGTAGCTATTTATGTTTAGAGATTAACAACTGTAAACCAGCATGAAAAGTGCAGAGCAAATTGTTTTTTTATTTGGTGACTTAAAGTTCCTTCATCGTTGGTCCAAAACTGGAATGACTTATGGGTGGGCCTGCCTCAAATTGTGATATGGGTCGTCTTACACTCGACGACTTTTAATTAGTCATCAATCCTCATTAGTACAGAATGGAATTAATTGTGAGGGGAACCCTGCCTCTGATTGTGATATGCATTGTCTTCAACTTTCTAATTAGTCATCCCTGCCAAACAAACCAGATTGTATATACTTGTACAATATATTTGACGAATGTTGTCTTAAATGTTGTAAAGAATAATTTGAGAAGCCATACCTTGCCTGTACTTATGTCTCTATGTCTGTGTGTAAACCCTAAGCAGAGAGCCGAGTGTATGGGACCCTGCTTACATAAAAGTGGGATAAAGATAACAAAAATACTGGACATGGAATGCTGATTACATATCCCTCAGTATGGGACCCCGCCTACATAAAAGTGGGATAAAGATAACAAAATACTGGGCATGGAATGCTGATTACATATCCCACAGTATGGGACCCTAATTACATTACCATGAGTATGGAGATAGTGAATACAGTACATAAACCTGAGTATGAGATCCTAATAACATCGCCCTGATTTTACATGACCTGTTTGTGGCACTAGTGGTCTGCTTTGCTAGGTCCTTATTTCCTCCTTTGATAAATGCCTTCCTTTAGTATTTTTACTGTCAGTTGTGTGAAAAGTGCAACACTTGGCTAAATATGAACTTCCTGTACTTTTAGCATGTTTTTTTCAGGTATGAAGGTTACTATGATACCGTTGGATTCGTTTTGTACATTAAACCAATTAAATCCAATAATTTAAATAGCCTATGACAATTGCAGCAGCCCACATATGCAGCTCATAGACACATAAACAAGTAACAATAAAAAATAGTGTCAGAAGGAAATAGATGTGGTAAAATTTTAGGACAGTTTGTGCACAGTGGCCAAACCACATTAACAATGCAAAGTAATACATCAGTGTCAATATATGATTATATATATATGATGTTTAGTGTGTACTATATAATTTACCGTTGCAATGCATGTATTTTTCAGTGATATTCCACTATTCCATATATGTGGTCATTGACAAGCCCGTATTAATGTCCGCTCTTGCTACAAGCTATTATCTTTGATAACTTTTCAGAGAATTACAAAATCAAATACATTCTGTCCCTGAACTCTTTCTCTGTCCTTCCTCTAATGTTACTAGTCTGACCCAGCTGGAAGGGATCCATTGACATCCGAGTACTGTTTTCACGTCTGGTATTTTATCCATTCCTGTTGCATTGTGGGGGATTGGAGGGTGGTTGTTAGCTGAATCTCAAATTTGAGTTTACAATAAGCTGAAGCCATCCTAACTATAGTTCCTTCAAAATTAGTCAATTTTTTTTTCTGACCAGAGCTTGTCTTTCTAGGATTGCGTAATGTTTTGGCAACGATCCAAGTCACCCTGCCTCTTTAATACTTTGTTTAGTTTCGTGGACGTTGATATATATAGAAATCTTCTGTAATCGTGTATGGTAATCAAGATTGGCTTACTGCCAAGCAAAGTGAGGACTTGTTTAACTGATAACATGATGGGCAATGCTCTGTAATACCAAACTTTGGACACACCAGCTCAGTGAGTGTTCTCAGTGAGTGTTCTCAGTGAGTAATCTCGGTGAGTGTTCTCAGTGAGCGTTCTCAGTGAGCGTTCTCAGTGAGCATTCTCAGTGAGCGTTCTGAGTGAGCGTTCTCAGTGAGCGTTCTCAGTGAGCGTTCTCAGTGAGCGTTCTCAGTGAGCGTTCTCAGTGAGCGCTCTCAGTGAGCGCTCTCAGTGAGCGCTCTCATTGAGCGCTCTCATTGAGCGCTCTCATTGAGCGCTCTCAGTGAGCGCTCTCAGTGAGTGTTCTCAGTGAGTGGTCCCAGTGAGTGTTCTCAGTGAGTGTTCTCAGTGAGCGTTCCCAGTGAGCGTTCTCGGTGAGCGTTCTCGGTGAGCGTTCTCGGTGAGCGTTCTCGGTGAGCGTTCCCGGTGAGCGTTCCCGGTGAGCGTTCTCGGTGAGCGTTCTCGGCGAGCGTTCTCGGCGAGCGTTCTCGGCGAGCGTTCTCGGCGAGCGTTCTCGGCGAGCGTTCTCGGCGAGCGTTCTCGGCGAGCGTTCTCGGCGAGCGTTCTCGGCGAGCGTTCCCGGCGAGCGTTCCCGGGGAGCGTTCCCGGGGAGCGTTCTCGGCGAGCGTTCCCGGCGAGCGTTCCCGGCGAGCGTTCTCGGCGAGCGTTCTCGGCGAGCGTTCTCGGCGAGCGTTCTCTGCGAGTGTTCTCAGCGAGTGTTTTCAGCGAGCGTTTTCAGCGAGTGTTTTCAGTGAGCGTTCTCAGTGAGCGTTCTCAGTGAGCGTTCTCAGTGAGCGTTCTCAGTGAGTGTTCTCAGTGAGTGTTCTCAATGAGTGTTATCAGTGAGTGTTCTCAGTGCCCACAAAGTTCTGTACATGATTTATGGTAGCCAGTCTTCTAGCTATTGGATTTATTGTATTTATCGCACCTAACAGGGTCGCCACCAAAGAAGCATTCAACCATCAGTTTGGCAGTATCTTCCGCACTTACCACAACCCCTCCTTCTTCACCTCCCGGCTTTGCCGCTATGCGGACCTCTACATGTCGTCCGTCTCCAACTTACTCCAGTATCCTACAGACCATACCTTTTATCCCCGGAGGTCGGCCTTGCCTCATGAGATCAATTTCAACACGATTCTAAGGTGAAGGAAGCTTGACAAGAGGTGAGGAAATTCGAGGGAGCATATCTTCATTCGGTGTCATTCATACTGGGATAGGTCACATGATCTTGTAGTATGTCACATGACTGAGTCTCTTCACATATATGCAATTAATCACAGGTTGGCACACCTTGTAATGGTTCAACGTTTATATATAACAGTTGAGTAGAGAAGGAGAACAATACCTTTTCTCTACTCCCATCTGCGGGTCATGTTTGTAGCTGCATCTCACAGCTGAAATTATATAACATTGAGTAGAGAAGGAGAGTTGATACCTTGTCTCCTCACATCTGTTGGTGGTGTTTGTAGCTGCATCTCACAGCTGGTATTATATAACATTGAGTAGAGAAGGAGGGTTGATACCTTGTCTCCTCCCATCTGCTGGTAGTGTTTGTAGCTGCATCTTACAGCTGGTATTATATAACATTGAGTAGAGAAGGAGAGTTGATACCTTGTCTCCTCCCATCTGCTGGTCATGTTTCGTAGCTGCATCTTACAGCTGGTATTATATAACGGTTGAGTAGAGAAGGAGAGTTGATACCTTGTCTTCTCCCATCTGTGGGTGGTGTTTGTAGCTGCATCTCACAGCTGGTATTATATAACATTGAGTAGAGAAGGACAGTTGATACCTTGTCTACTCCCATCTGCTGGTCATGCTTTGTAGCTGCATCTTACAGCTGGCATTCTGGATGCTCACGTACACCTTTAGTTACATTCTTGCCATGTGTGTATTTCCAATTAAATGATTTTGTATTTTTTTTCACCTTGATAGAGCTTAACTGATCATTCTGAGTGATCAGGATTGTATCAAACAAGTTTACTTATTACTTGTGCATTATATAGAAGAGGCTGGAAAGTGAAGATTTCATAACTACGGGAGAAGGCAAGGCCGAGTATTCATAACAGGAGAAACAGGGCTAAATATTTGTACCAAGGAGAGTAGATACAGCCTAACTTTCTTTTAATATAAATATTTAAAATAAGGGCCAAATATTTATAACCATGGTTGTAGATAGGTCCAAAGATTAATGAACTTGGGGTCCACTAGTAGGATGTGGAACAAAGAGCCCAAAAATGGGCGTAATTTTGTCAGGTTTATGTTCACTTGCCTAATCCAGAGCTTGTTAAAAAGTTAAAAGTCTCTTGATCCAGGCAGGTCACAAAATGATGAGATTGGCATTTCTCGTTCAAGGAAAGAAATCTTTTGATCCAACGACTGTACATGGTTTGGGTAGGGTAGGATAGGGTGTTCCTAGAGAAATTAATATGTACTAGAACTTTCTTTGTTGGCTATATGTATGGATGTAGCTGCATAGGTGGATGCAAGCACTGTGCTTTTATCTGGTTGATGCTAGTATTGTATAGGTGTAGCTGCATTGAACGAGTGGATGCTATCAGTGTATGAATGTAGCTGCATTCATTGAGTGGATGCTATCTGTGTATATATGTAGCTGCATCAATTGAGTGGATGCAATCACTATATGGGTGTTGCTGCTTTTATCTGGTTGATGCTATTATTGTATGGGTGTAGCTGCATTGAATGAGTGGATGCTATCAGTGTATGAATGTCGCTGCATCCATTGAGTGGATGCTATCTGTGTATGAATGTAGCTGCATCCATTGAGTGGATGCCACTAGTGTATTCATAGCATAATTGGAAGCCTGGCATTCATGTGACAAGACTCACACAATTCCCACTTGGTGATCAGTTGGTCTGTGATTGAATGAAAGAAAACCAAACAGTGTTTTTGTGAAACTAATGATGAATTTATATATCCTAAGTGGCCATCATAACTTCATAGCTAATACTAATGTCTTTATATTGCAACCTACATAACAGGTTTCTAAAATTACCTTCGCGACACCACCCAAAATAATTGTTTCTATGTGTGGGACCCAATATTTATGAAGGCACAAGTGGCCAAGGATTGCTATGTCAAAGTCTGGAGGACCAAGTGCATCTACCCTTGGCATTTCATGCTGGGAATATCACTATGCAACTCGTTTGGGTAGATCATATCAATAGCTGATCTTTCTGAAATCCAGGGACATTATCTGATGCATTGTTTCTTTAAGTTGTGGGCATCAACAACGATTAATCATTGGTTGTTTTACAGATAGTAGTCTGTGAGTAGTTTACTTGTGATAAGAATCGATCTATGTAAACATTTAATTCTATATCTGGATCTGTTTCAAAAATTTTACTCTATTTATGACCAATTTATTTTTAAGACTTTTTCAATTGTTCAAAAATACCTCAAAATCAACAAGCGTCCCGCAATTGCTCATGATAAGAAGTTGTAAGAAAAGATATGTATTTATATCCACTTTGTGTGTAAATACAAAAATTTTTGTTTTCTTTTCTTGCTGCTGATAATTTTTTGTTTTAATAATTTATATTTGAGTTTGCCTGATACCAAACAAATGGTGCTAATTTTGGGTCTCATAAAACAAAAATAAATCAACTGGTTTGCAAAGACTATCAGACACACATAGTTTAACAAATGAAGTGCAATTCAGTTTACGTTTTGTGTATATACTCAAAGGGTTGTGTAATGTTCATGATTGTAAGAGGACCTCTAACCTCCTTATTTTACCATTTTTCTCAGTTAGAGAGAAGCCAGAAAATCATATATGATGAAGTAGGTTTACAAGAAGAGATGCCCTACCTATGTCTGATGTGTCAATTTATAAGACGGGACTCCGTTTTTTTCATGAGTTGATAACAAATTGTTAAAGATGGCAGTTCCTCTTTATCATAGGTCAGTGGACACTGAGAGGTCTGTCCCAGTATCATGAGGTTAAACGCATCAATTTAAAGGCTGTCTCTCAATACCATGGGTTGAATGGACGCTCTATCGCAGACTGAGTGGACACACTCTAAGGTGTGTTTCCTATTTCCTCTGTGAGAGGTGTCCCTCATTATCATTGGTTATGTGGACCTTCTTAGAGTGTTGTCTCCCATTATCACAGACTGAGTAGACACACTCTAAGGTGTGTTTCTTATTTCCTCTGTGAGAGGTGTCCCTCATCATTGGTTATGTGGACGTTCTTAGATGTGTTGTCTCCCATTATCACAGACTGAGTGGACACACTCTAAGGTGTGTTTCTTATTTCCTCTGTAAGAGGTGTCCCTCATCATTGGTTATGTGGACGTTCTTAGATGTGTTGTCTCCCATTATCACAGACTGTGTGGACACACTCTAAGGTGTGTTTCTTATTTCCTCTGTGAGAGATGTCCCTCATTATCATTGGTCATTTGGACGTTCTAAGAGGTCCCCCTTTACCAATGGTTAAGTGGACGTTCTAAGAGGTTGCCCTCTACAAATGGTTATGTGGACATTCTAAGAGGTCGCCCTCTACAACTGGTTAAGTGGAATCCATTGATGACTTTTGTTTGTTAATTAAAATCATAGGAACCTTGACTCACAAACTGTTAATTAATGCCTCACTGCTGAATTGGAGGTGCAAAAGTTAGGAGCTATCAGATACAATGTTTGAAACTCCCAAGAAGGAATGACAAACATTTTAATGATTGGTTCCAGGTGAGATATGTAGATTTTATGCAGTATTAAATTTGACTGAATGATTTGATGCCTCAATAAATGACCAGCTACGTGGTGTTACGTGTTGTAGTAATGTATTCCATATCTTGTCTGCTCAGTGATATATCAAACACAGACAGAAGAGACGGCCTAGTAGTAAAAGGTTGATCTTTCCCTGTCGCTGTTCCCTCCCCAGCCCCAAGAGTGTGCCCTCCCCCAGCCCCAAGAGTGTGCCCTCCCCCCCCCAAAAAAAAAGAGTGTGCCCTCCCCCCCCCCCCAAAAAAAAATGTCATATGTGTACTATTTCAACATAGTTCAGATGCCGTGGGATACAGGATAGTTTTGAGTTGTAAGATGTCGCCATCAACCTTATACATTTAACTATAACAAAGCTACCACTTCACTAGGGTCAAACTGACTAGTATTGAATGTATTGAATAGTATTGAATTGTAATAATACAAACTAGTTTTCCATGTGCATATGGTATAGTAGGAGTGTTAGCTCAGCTAGTGGTTAACGCCGTGCCTTTCAATCATAATGTCCCAAGTTCGAGTCACTCCAAGATTAATGTGTCGTCCAGTTACAGAGTTGTTGACAATTGACAATTCATAATCATGGACGTTAAATATGAATCTAAGAGTCTGACTTCGGACAGCTTGCGGTTTTGATAAGCTGCCAATGATGGCTTCTTTGCAAGTTCCTGGGGAGGATTTAAAATACATACATACATAGTCTTGGGTCTTGGCCAGAAATTTGGTTATCATCCAGGGTCACTTATTTCCGTTTTTTTTTAACTTTGACAACAATAACTTCAAAGTTTGTAGTTAGATCATATGATTGAAATATTAGTATTGGACTAACACACACATATATCATAAACCATGCAATTATATGCAGTTACACTGAACAGGAAGCAAATGTGGCTTCCTCTATATATGACTCACGTAATCTTTTGTGGATTTGACAAGGTGCGGCGTGCAATAACAATTAGAGTTACAAAAAACATACGTAGTAGGTATTGTTACAAGAAAACACTACATATAGGTCTCGCACCACAATTAATTGTTCCATTGACTTACACACTAAACTCGTCACTTTCAAGACCTGCCAAAGCATAGAAAGAAGTTTTCAACTGGTATATCCTACCCACCACATGATAGCTGAGATCTTGGCCTATCATGGCACTTGCAAACTTCCATCTCATGACCGTTTAGATTTTTAGCTAGAAGAGGAGCAAGTTTAGCATACTGAACCCCCACCCTTCCATCTGCTCGCTCGGAGTAATATCAACATTTAACCGAAGATTTTCTAAAATGGTTTATATCACCTTCGATCCTCCCAATTTTCACATCATCTGTACTTTAAATTATGCTCTTTCATATAAAGCCAGAAAAAACGATGACAGTAACTGATAACATGCTTAAACAAGCTTTACCTATAGGTACTTTTACCTCTTTTCTCTGACAATGGTTAACCTTTTGAGCGGATGAACACTATTCTAATTGTGGTGCGGTACCTACATGCGTGCCTAATAGATTCAGTACAGAGCTCGATAACATAAAACTTGCTTGAACTGCTTGTATATGATACGATACTTTAACCATACTTCGCCTATCATTATGTAAACAAAATGAAGAGAAACTTACGAATCTTGTTTACACTAAACGTTAGGATTTATTTCAGGCCGAGTGTTTGTGGACGAGAATAGATGGTATAGATTATTCATTTTGATTATAACTCTATATTTAACTTTTTACTTAGCTCTTTGTTTGTTTGATTACTAATCAAAGGTTACTAATCAAAGATATCATCACTATATATAACACTAATATACTCGGTCATCAAGTCTGCAATAGACACCCATGTTGTCTTACACATCCCCCCTCGGCATTCCCAGAACGGCAGTTCCTTCCATCACACTAACCATGCAACAGCTACCCCGCCCCCCACCCCTAACAAAGGGCGTCGCTAGAACATCATACATAGGGGTGTAGTGTAATTTTTTTTGTCGACTAAAAAGAAGAAAATACAGATGTCCATAAAGTGTTGATTGGCATAAAACACCACAATGATTTACAAAAAACGGGAAATTTCCACCTTTCCTCTATAGCTGGCCACCACTAGCATCTCACATAAATAATTATTTATTTGATTAATTTTGGGGTGTGTAACATGGCAATCCCCTTACTGGTTCCCTCTTAGTACGCTTAGCACTGCCTCTCTTTTCTCTCTTCTCTTCTCGCTTCTTTTTTTGGGGTTTCCTTCTTTTCCTCTCTCCTCTCCTCTCCTTTTCACTTTCCTCTTCCTTCAGTTTGCCGAATAGTGCAGAATTTTGCTCACTACATGAGAGAATGGGGGAGGGGTGTCATATCTCCTCTATAGGTACGGCCCTGCCCCCACCCCCAGTTGGAAAATTGGAGTGCGACAGTCGGAATTTCCGACTGTCGCACTCTACTTTATCTAGGCCTATTCATTTATTCCTGTGATTGTGCATGACCTAAAAACTGAAAAATTTCGGTCAAAATTGACCTTTAATCTGTCATATTTACCACGTTTTCCTTGCCACTTTGAGAAACTGTATCCCGCGATTCTTATTCTCCACCGTACAAAACTTCGTATGATTTTGAATACTCCAATTAAAAAATGCCTAATAGAACTACCGTCATAGGCGTAGGAGCCCAATTT
>JAIPMN010014619.1:2948-14253 GCA_020650975.1 Apostichopus californicus
ATTTTGTTAGCGGCCGGCACAATGTTATTTAATATTCATTTCACATGAACTGCTTTAGATGTTTTAAAACACACTATTCAAAGTATCAAAGTATTTGTTTTGTTTTGTTTTGTTAATGAATCCATGAGTTTAGCCGTTGGGTGCCGCAAGCGCGTATCCAGGGGGGGCGTTGGGGGCGCGCGCCCCCCGGGTAAGAAAAAGAGGAGAGAAAAAAAAAGAAGAAAAAAGGGAAAAAAGAGGGGGGGAAGAAGAGGAGGAGGAGAGGAAGGAAGGGAAAAGAAAAAGAAGAAAGAGAGAAAAAGGAGAAAAGGAGGGAGTAAAAGAAAAACGTCAAGACACCGGGAAGAGAAAGAGGAACAGTGACATTATTACAGCGCTGATCCCTATTATATACACATGGCCGGGTAGCCAGTGACGGATCGAGGATTTCGGAAGGGGCGTGCGCCTCGGCCTACCCCTTACACCCACAACTCCATTTTTGACGTTTCCATTTTCCTCTCTCACTATAATGTATCTATAGCTTACTATATATGGTCTATCATAACGCATGTGTGTGTATGGACGCCTTAAACAATTGTGCTATGAAACCAACTGTGGCTGGTCTCGAACTCGACCGAGTCGTCGGGGAACATGACGCATTTTGGGAAGAGGCGACCCCCCCCCCCCCGAGGATATTTTGTTATGATATCGCTAGTAATTTCAAAATAGAAAATGCTTATAGATGCAACTTTCAAGGCCTGGGAAGTGTCATTTCAAGCGATCTGGGAGGCATTTTCGGCCAAAATTTTCTTGTACGCTTCGCGCCAACTCATGGTGGCGCTTTGCTTAGATAGTTTGCCTACATGCTTCGCCCCTCCCGTGGCAAATTCTTCGCTACGCGCCTGTTCGAATTTGTAAAGCAAACAGCAGATATCACATCATATCAGTTAGCATAAAAATGGCGGTTCCAGGATGAACAGTCTCAAAACTGTCGATGTGTGTAGTCAAAGGCGTAGGAGCCCAATTTGATTTGGGGGTTGTAACGACTTGCCCGAAAAATATAACTTTAATTTTCCGCACGCTCCGCGCGCGTTCAGCATGTCAATGTCAATATAAGCAAGCATCGGTTATTACATCGCATGCCATCGTATACAGTACGGTCCGTGGAAGTTGCGCAGTATACCGCGGGATGCTAATGTAAACAACGAAATGTCTTATGTAGATGGAGAAAAAGCATGGAGGTCCAATTATGTCGATTTCTCTTTTACATTAGTAATGGCGAATTAGTCGGCCAAGCTTAGAACTTTATTTTAATTATCAAGGAGATATTTTTTAAACCATCCATTTCCTTTTAGCTACATCATAGCAATTTATTTTTCTTTGAGTAGGTGCCCGAAAAATTCAAAGTATATTGCCCGAATTTTCAGAAAAAAATATTTGGTTGGGGTGGGGGGCTGCGCGCCAACCGATGGTGGCGCTCCGCTTAGATAGTATTCGCGCCCCCCGGGTTAGAAAATCCTGGATAAGCCCCTGACGACCCCCCCCCCCCAACACATGATAACACGATTACATCGTCAATATATTACTGAAGATCAGGACAGGTGGTTGGGAGTGAATCAATATGTTTGTCTTTCTTGCCCAGGCCATCCACCTTTGGTAGTGTTTAATTTGAGAGTAGGCTACCATGCCAGCCTATGAGACTAGCATACATCCACTCGATTACCAACATGACCTTAGTGAAGTGAATTTTTTCATTCATCCACATCGTACGTTTTTTCAAAATTGGCCAAATCTAGCGTTTCTTGCCCGAACTTTATGGTTCACAAAAAAATTGCACGTATCCGAAACATTCGAGTTGAAATTACCGCTTGGCAACACACAATGTTATCGCGGTCGATATATTTATTATGAATAATGCAGAACGTACGTACAGCTGAGCACGTGTTCATGTAGTAAACGTGAGGAGAGGAACTGTGGGCCATTGTGTGAGTTTATGTACACACTAGGCACACAGCCTTACCGTGGATTGAGACGCGCGAATCGTTTCTTGCAGTTAAATTTCGTCTGAATTAGTTGTTATTTTGTTGATTCTACAGTTGTTTTGTTATGATTCTCAGCCATTATGACTTGATTTTTTTTTTTAAATAATCATAAAACGGTCTATCATATGAATAAGTGCAACTTGTGATGGAAGGTAATAGGCTGGCTACATTACATATGTTCATGAAAATCTATATCTAGCGTTTTCTGGGGTTTTACTTTTGCAAATCTAGCGTATTTTTGGCATGTGCCGCTGGTGACGCTGATGGCGACTAGTGGGAGCTATCGCTCCCCTGTGCACAACTTTGGAGGTAGTACCTTCTTGAAAACGGAAAATGTGCAATTCGAAAGATGAAAGGTTTTAACTCGCGTTTCGTTTTGATTTTTCAAGCCGAGGCAAAGAATTTCCGAATTTTATCCACATCGTGAGTCCGACATCGTCGCAAACAGATATTTAATGAATATTCAAATTCTTTTCTACAAAGTTTTGCTTGAAGCAATTCGATTACTGCTTTATGAATATGTATTAAAACGGAATTTTAGACGATATCCAAGCTGCAGTGTACCAAAATATAGTGATGGGCTAAGCCCCCACAATGCATTTCACCGCTTTTGCCAAGTGTTTAATGATTGCGAAATGACGGTCAAAAGTCGCAATCTGATTTCTGACTGAATGCTGGTACTGCCAGGTAATAATTTCGTTTTCAAAATCTCACCCAGTACTATGAAATGACCCGTAAATATTGCTCCATGTTGCACCTAGTCGCATTCCAAAATCCAAAAAGTCACCCCGCCTCGAATTCAGTGGCGACGGAACCGGTGGACTTGAGGGGATTATCCCCCATGAAAAAAGTGGAGGGGGGAGGTAAAGGTACGTTCAGCCCCCAATATTGGTGGTGCACCGCCTAAATGGTGAAGTATAACCTTCAGTTGTACATCACCATATAGGTTCTTCTATCCGTCCTCCCTAAATTTACACACGTTCATTAATTGTTTAGATGCAATTTAAAGCCTATATGGGTGTTTATTTGACCGATCTAAGGGTACCTTTCATCGAACATTTCGACGCTCCTTGCCAACCGATGATGGCGCTCCGCGTATATAGTGATGCATAACAAAAGTTGTACATCACCATCTGACCATATGTTCTACTAACAATCCTCTTTTTTAAACGATAATTAACTATCTAGATACAATTGAAGACATGAGATCCATATTTCAAGGATGGGTACATGCAGCTTAGAGCACTCGGGAAGTGCCGTATCCGGCCATCTGGAGGGTTTGTAAAGTCAAACAATTTATTGTACGCTCCGCGCCAACCGATGGTGGCGCTCCGCTTAGATAGTCTTGCTGGCAGGTCTGCCCCTGACTGTACACCTACTTAACTCTATGAGTACCTAGACCTGCATCATGGTAAAGCAGAGGTTAGGGTTTATCGCTACAGTCTACAGGGTTACTATTGATTTTCACAACCAGTTGTTGGCTGATAAAAATTATCAAGAAAGTACACAGGTCCTTAATAATTGGAAATAATTTTATTCATAAGATACTGTATCACATATGTACGATAATATCGATTTCATCAGGGAATATGAACAAATGGTCTACACTTAGATGACACGTGGACATTCAAACTGTTAAATAGTAAGGCTATAACTTTCAAAGTACTTCTCTTACATTCTGAATATATTGGCTATAGCTGTGTGGAATCCCCTGTCAAAATTGCAGTAGGCTGTATCCAAATCAGTGTGGGATTTTGACAGTCGTCCGGTCGTCCGAGACGACTATTAATTACGTCGGACTACCAAATCTTTCAAAAGGTTGTGTGCTTGGTAGTCCTTCGTACGACCAAAAAAAATTAAGCCTTTGAAGAATTATTGAGCCTAATTATCTTCCATAAAAACGAAAGTCAATTCAATTAAATACTTTCCGAATAACCCCCAAACCATACATAAATTATTTAAAAACATGCGCGATATATTAACTTTACAATATCGTTAGAAAAATATCTGTAGGCTAATAAAGTCGCCTAACGTTAGTTTCTAATAATGTAGCCGTAAAAAAAATGAGACTCGTGGCTAAATTTCAGTGCAATGCATTTTTAACGGTGTTGTAACAACAGTCGATCAGACACTGACAGTCTATAGGCCGAGTGAAATGCATTGCTGGACGTACGCACGTGAGCTGTACAGTAGTAAAAAATCTAAATCCTACCTACTTGAACGATAAATTACTTATCATTCTAGTTGGTAGGATTTATATTGTTTATCATAAACAATACTGTTTGTATGCGAGGCACGTGTTAGCGTCGTTACAGGCAATTTTGATATATCACGTAAACACATGCATGCTGTGAAGATGTGTTAAACCTACAAATTTCATAAACATTTGGTATTTTAGGCCTATAGTAATTTATAGAGAACAATATCACAGACAAGTCAGTCAATGTCACATGCAAAACCCATATAATACTTGTATAAACCACGCAATGCAGTTGAACGATATAGTACGGGAGCCAGCAGGGGCCAGCCTAGCTGGAAAGGTAACCAATGTTCATGTTTATAACATGATTCCGTATCTATTACAATGTCTGGCATGTCCTCGCGGGTGGGTGTGGCAATGGGGGCCCTAAAAAGGGGCCTCCAAAATTGAGCTAGATCAGCTGCAAAGGTAACCCTATGAAACTTATGAGGAAATGTTCGGCATAGTCCACTGCTATATAAATTACAATTGCCAGAATTTTTAAGTGGTGGGGCGTAGCCGGCAGACGCCCCCAATCGAGGCCACCATAATGAGCTAGACCAGCTGGAAAGGTAACTCCATGAAACCAACAGAAAAATGTTCGGCATAGTGTACTGTTACATGAATGACCATTGCCAGACATTTTAAGTGCTGGGGTGTACCCGGCAGACGCCCCCAAAAGCCCCCGACCCCCATATTGAGCTAGATCAGCTGGAAAGGTAACCCCATGAAACTAGTTGGAGAATGCTCGCCATAGTCTACTATTACAAGAATGATCATAGCCAGACATGAAAAGTGGTGGGATGTACCCGGCAGACGCCTCAAAAGCCCCCCCCCCCCCAAAAAAAACAACAACAACCCGGACCCCCATATTCAGCTAGATCAGCTGGAAAGGTAACCTCATGAAAACAACAGGAAAATGTTCGGCATCGTGTACTGGTACATGGATGACCATTGACAAACATTTTAAGTGGAGGGGGAGTAGCCGGCATACGCCCACAAAAGCCCCGACCCGCATATTCTAGCTAGATCAGCTGTAGAGCTGAAGCCAATTTTAAAATATAGTATCAGGTCTAATAGACTGTTACATGAATGGTATCTGTCATAATACATTTAAGTGTTCAGGCATATTAACACATGCGTTATTTTCATCCAGTCAATGGATATGAAATTACTAGTAATCTTTTATTTCCAATAACCTTTTGCAAAGATTCAAGATATATACATTTTAAAGTTGGTGAGCCATATTATGTACACGACTCATTGTTAAACAATGTGAATGCAAGACAAATTCCACTTGGAAGTTGCCTGCAGCATGCTCTTCATCGTGAATGAATATCTGAGATCCATCTAATAAGAAGTGAATCATACAGGGGATTGAAATTGACAATACATGAAGGGTAAGTAAATAAAGTATGCCAAATATATAGGTATATATATTTGATTTCTATTAACATATTTATGAGTTTGAGTTATGATAAAATATAAATCACAATGCTGAATTCAAATGCAAATCGTAGTGCATGATACTACTAAGAATACCAAGCAACTTATATTGAATTAACATGTAACTTTAACATGTAATTTAAAAAAAAATATTAGTAGACCAGGTGCAAGAATTCAAATTTAATTAAACAGTTTAATATTCAATGCTATGTATTTTAGCCAAGTTATACACATTTAGCCTAGTCAGAAATTGAGAATGGAATTACCTACATGGGTCAACTGACCATTAGACATAATTAATATGTTCACAGTACCAAGGATAAACAATATACTTTCACTGTCAAGAGTGTGTGGCTTTCCCTGAAACAGTCTTGAAGAAACCCAGATAAGATAAAGGACAATTGATTTATTCATCAGGTAAAGCCTCCAGTACAGTGAGCCATAGTATGAAATATGTAGTAGTAGGTAGTGAATTCATTAGCTGAAGTTTCTCATTGCATTAAGAACAAATCTGAAGGAACACGAGATTTTGTTGAACTGTTGATGATTGGATTACAATCAAACGACCATTGACAAATTATTGATCATCTGCCTCGTAGCAAGCCAGTGCAGGTAAGATTATGGCTAACATAGTTATTTTGTTTAAGTTAAATGTTATAGTTAATTTATCATATTTTAAGTCTTTCAATTTCAGTTTGAAAAAATCGAGTTATAATGCATCTTTCCACACAGAGTTTCAAGACCAAGTGATGTTCCGGAATGGATTCATAGGAAAGAAGTGACACTCCTCAAGATCAAGGAGTTTTCCCTCAAGATTCAAGTACCTCAGTGACTGATATGAGTAAAGAGGTATGTTATAATATGTGATGCCGGGGGGGGGGGGTGGGGGCTGGGGATATTCAAAGAGCCTACATAATTGATAGTTGCATACAATTATAGAAATTGACAGGCTTAAATATAGTTGTATAGTGTGTTTTGATAATACTAATGAAAATAACATGACCAATGCAGAAAATATCTATAGTAAATATATGATTTGTACATTAGATTTAATATATTACTTTCATTTGAAAGTATCTTTACTGTTCATCAATTTTCAGTATTAAAATTTCCGCAATGTTTTTGGCAGACAAATGAAGATAAGACTGAAGCATGCTGTTACATGTGTCACAAGTCAAACATTGATGGAGACAGGCTCAGACAGTTTGAAGACACAACATGGAAGACAGTGAAATATACAGCAAGTTTGCGCAAGAACCTCGAAGCGGATAAATATTCAGAGGTTACAAAAAGGGTTTTGTCAAGCACTGATGAGAGATTTAACCAAATAAGCTACCATCGATTATGTCACATATACTACACAGCAGTGAAACGCCCCAAGGAAAGTCAACTGTCTGATGACCCAACCTTACATAGACACATTAAAACAAGACGCTATAGTGACACCCCCAAGTCAGATCGACAGGGTTTACTGATAGGTTCCTGCATCTTCTGTGGTAAGAGCCGTAAGAACAACAATAGAAAAGAAGAGCCCAGACTGAAAATTTCTACTACAGACGGTTGTGAAACGCTCTGCCAACGAGCTGAATCATCAAGTAACGAATGTATGAAATGTCTCATTCGCAATGGAGTTGATTTGATAGCAAAGGAGGCTGAGTATCACAAATCATGCCGCATCAATTTCCTAAAAGAGTACCGTATGCATTTTAGGTGTTCTACAAATGGCCTGAATATAGGCCTACTAAAGTATTAGGTCATGGATTAATTCCGAGCATAACTGAAGAGCCCAAAAATAAGTTACCGTTTTAATTTTGATTTTGGCACAGTAATGTGTGTATACAGAGCTTAGTATGCGTTAGTTACATTGAATAATTACTTCCGAGTGAAAGACATCATTATTGTGGGCTACATGTTAACTTCAAAAGCATAGTTTAGCCTGCAGCTCCTTCTCAATCCATGGTATTAAGAGGGAATAGTAACGCACGTTTCGATTTACAACTTTCCACGTCACATATCTGCATATTAGTCTAAACTCGTCCATTTCATATATTGTTCATTCCAATGCATTTAATTACTTTACAATGTCAATACAATGTTTTTTTCACTTGATAGGGCAGGAGTTTGTTCTTTTACACTCAATGAATCATTTTCAAGAGTTTCAGATGAATATGTTACATGTCCACAGACCTTTAATGGGGGTGAACACGAAGACCCCCAGGTGAATGTTCCACAGACAATTCACCTGTCAGCTGAACAGAGCAGAGAACTTGAAGAACAGTTCAACAGATTTGAAAATCTAGAAAACAAGAGTCAAAGAACTGCATATTTTAGGGCTGTTAGAGACTTTGTGGTATCTCTGCTTTAGAAATGAATTGTCAGTGAACATCATCAGATTTGTTCCACAAGTATCAAACGGGTAACAATTTATAGTGTAAACATTTTGCTATCAGCCATGCTGAATCTGCCCCCAAAAAATAAATAGTGACATGAAAGTTATCATTAGTGTTTGGTACTGATCATGTATGCATGGTGTCATGCAAAAGTGTGTTCCGTTTTATTACACAGTGCCGATCTCTCTCTCTTTAATTTCCAGGTCCCTCAGAATGCGCATTATAAACTATTTGATTTACTTCGCAAGGCAGGAAGTTTCTCATGCCAATTTTGTATTGTATATATAGTATTTTACTATCTTGACTTGTTCCTTGCTGTAAATTTCTCAGAATTACACATGCTAACAACTGGTTCTGGTCTTAGTTGTGAATGTCACTAGACACATATTAGCAGTGTTGTAGCCACGCCGATCGGGCGTAACCGCCACTAGTGCTTGCCGACCGGCACTCAGAGTAAATCAGCATCCTACCGACCGCCACTCAAGCTTCCTACCGACCGTCACAAAAATCAGTGAATCTTGTATTAAATGAAATAAAAATACACTGAAAATTACCTGTGTCAAACTCGAAATAATTTGTTCACAAATTGAGCCAAAATATTACTATTCTGAATCAGAATTTAGAATACTGTAGTCCGATTCTCTAGCCTGAAAAAAAACATATAAAAACCTGGGTAACTATTAATACTACGAAACTATGATCAATCATCAACGCAACGAGCGAGCCATAACTCACAAGCGCAGACACGGTAATTATAACAGCTGCATGCAGTACACGTGTGAGTGATACGTACGAGAGAGCAATCACACACATATTTACTGTCACAACAACGTCAATACATTTCGCTCGTACATTCGGAAATTTGTATCGCAATTGTCGGAAAGTTTAGGTTTATGTGAAGCGTTTTGGGCGGGTTTAAAAATATTTATCGCAATATGTCGCAGCGCAATATTACTATTTTTTCGGTCGGGCCAGTAGTAGTAGTAGTAGTAGTAGTAGTAAGAGGAAGGAAGCCGATTTAGCGGCCGCGACTGACGCTGGGCACAATGATCATGAGATAGAGACTGGCAGTAATTTCATTGAACATACCGGTACTACTGAATCGGACGCCGCACATGATGACCCCAGTACTAGTACTGTTAGTGCACAGTCTAGTAAGACTTAAAAAAAGAGAAAGCTTGCAACCAAATTCCTGTCGGTGTGGAAAACGAATTGGCCATGGCTGAAATATGTTCAAAATGAAGGTATGTACTGTACTTATTGCCAAAAGTTTAACAAAATGCCTTTTGGTCGCAATGCATGGAACAAAACACCAAATGTTAGGATAAGATTACAAATATAAAGGAGCATGAACAGTCAATAGAGCATAACGACTCGGTGAAGGCTCAACTCCTTGTTGCAAAATCGACAAATGTGGTAGAAGAACTGATAAAGCCTGTTAAAGTTTGAAAGGATGGTATGGTCGAGGCTTCTGAGTAAAATAAATCACGCCAAGAAGATGTTTTTTTATTGCAAACACCTGCACAGGTGTTGTGGATCAAGCGATATAATCCAGCACTGAATCATACAAAACGGTATACAAACATTCAGAATTTGTGAAATGCAAAATCATATATATTAGCCTTTCCTCGTACAATAAAAATGACAATGATAATTAATATGTAATTCTGACTTGTGAGGGCTTTACTAGGCGTGGGTTTTTTCGTTCAGTGATGCCGGTGGGCGTAGGGTGTTACGTTCAGTGATGTCGGTGGGGCGTAGGGTGTATTGAATAACATACCTAATTTTAGCTATTCACAAAGACTGTCAGGTGAAAAAATAGGGGTAGAATAGAGCCACCTAAAGCCAATGAAATCAACTAAAACCATGTAGCTTCGGGGGCTTAGCCCTTCGAACCCCACCAAGGGCCCCTGGACCTCACGCAGAGGAGGGCTCGCTATGCTCGCGGGCTGGCTTCGCTCGCCATCGTCAGACAAATGAGCTGCCACTCTCTTCAAATTAGCCAGCACTCACTTTCTCCTGGCTACAACACTGCATATTAGTGTTTACCTCTCATTGGTCAGTTTTAGCAGTGAGGTCATCGCCATGCATGCAAGTGTTGATTTGTCATTAGTTTCCTTCCCCTTTGAGCAATCAAGACCCTCTTCATGACGTAGCAGTGTTTTGTTTATAAATTGGACATATAGTGTTGAAGCACATAAAGATTGTGTGAGTTTGTGCGGCTCCAACAGGACTTTACGTTTTAACCTTTAAAGTGATCAATCACTTTGTAGGCATATATTAATGTTCTTGTGCCGTTCAACCTAATCTCGGAAATGTTAATCTAAATTTGGCACTGTTTGATTTTCATATACGCAAGTCCATCAACAAATAATTCATCTAGAATCATGTTGAAAATAAGAAAGTACTGTTTTTTATCTCTATGAATGTTCTCTTTTTAATCAACATTCCCTTGTCGATGAACACCCCCTTCCCCCCATAACAATATTGGTACAGCAGTACTGTATTTGAAATAAACATGTTTATATACACAAGAAAGATGGTGATATGCATCTGTAGGTAAGGAATAATGGTATCTCATGGACATTTCCAAGATAAAAAAGGAATTACTTTACCGTTAATACTTTCATGATATTCTTCACTGCAGTTTTCACTAAAAAAAAATTGGAAACTTGCACCCTTAGATGCACAGGAAGAAATTTGCCTATACACCTATCACATTTTCAGGATTTTCTGTGTGGGAGGTCACAACATTTTTGAAAGTGGACCTCAGCAGGTTAGCACCACATGTGTACAATACAGGACACAGGAGGCTGTCTAAAGTCATATGTGCACCATCACAATCTTGAGAAGTTAGCAAAATGATGACCCCTCATGGAACCAAAGGTGCACCTTGGTGGAGCTTTTTTTTTACAGTTTTGTTCTTATCTGCAATTTAAAAGTACTAAGAGTATAAAAGGAAAACAACATGATATATCACAAAGATGATTTGATGATGTATAAAAATTTTCCCAAAGCCAGGGGAACAAAGAATAGCTTCAACTATAAGATTTGCAATGTGGTCGATATCATTTACCCCACGTGGGAGGTGTAGTTCAAGGCCACATGTGTGTGCTGTTGGATTATGCATTAAACTTTTTCTCCGCTGATGCAGTAAAAAAATGCACATCGATGCGCTTCGTGAATTCATTGGGGGGGGGGGGGTTGCA
>JAIPMN010014624.1:726-11393 GCA_020650975.1 Apostichopus californicus
AGCTTACAATATAACTCTTTCAGCTTCTAACAGAATGTATTAAGATGATTAAGTTGTAGCTTACAATATAACTCTTTCAGCTTCTACCAAGATGTATTAAGATGATTAAGTTGTAGCTTACAATATAACTCTTTCAGCTTCTAACAGAATGTATTAAGATGATTAAGTTGTAGCTTACAATATAACTCTTTCAGCTTCTACCAGAATGTATTAAGATGATTAAGTTGTAGCTTACAATATAACTCTTTCAGCTTCTATCAGAATGTATTAAGATGATTAATTGGTAGCTTACAATATAACTCTTTCAGCTTCTACCAGAATGTATTAAGATGATTAAGTTGTAGCTTACAATATAACTCTTTCAGCTTCTATCAGAATGTATTAAGATGATTAATTTGTAGCTTACAATATAACTCTTTCTGTAAGTCCAATCATTAGGTTCTTCATTTGTGACAATGGCTGTTGTAAAGAAAGCGAAAAGGAATGATCTCTTTAAAACCACTTCAAATATGTTGTAAATATGTGGTGTACATCATATGATTACACTTACACTAAAACCAATAAAGGCTGGCCCAGCCCACCCCCCCCCCCTGCATCCACCCACAAAACCAATCTGTAACATAGTCTCATTAGCTTACACTAAAACCTTAAAAGATCCACCCCAAAAAAGCAATTTAAAGATTGAATATCCCACTTAAATTAGCTTACACTAAACTCTCCACCACAAACTTTAATTGAAGTTTATGCAATAACTGTTAGTACTAGATGAATATGATCTCTCAGCATCTGAATGAAACAAATGTAAACCTCTTTGCATATCTAGGTGAGTGTTAATATACACTTTGATAACAAAAACTGTGAGCAAAAACGTCACTGCCAAATTTGAGATGAATGGTCAACTTTGCCAAATTTCATGCTCTATTTAAACAAAAGACAATAAATTTGCTCTAACTGTACTGTTATGTCCATCTTTTTAATGTTGATTTGTGTTGTAAAAGTTGGCAGGGATCCAAGAGTAACTTGTGTTGCTCACTGTCTTTGAGAAAGCTTTTTTCGTTGATTAGCCATATTTCTCTTGTCTTTAGTGTTTGTTAATTACTTTGATCATGAGGTCTGTTTGAGTCCATTCCTTTTGTCCTCCAATCACAATTCTTCTCATCACACCAATCACAACAAACGATGCCTTAACATTCTGGCATGATGCGATTACAAGTCTTGAATTGAAATATAGAATGAAAGTTACTTACGTTGAGTAGGGACCAGCCTGATGCTGGATGGTAAGTCATATTAATCTTACACAATCCTTGGTGGTCTATGTAAGACAAGCTGTGACAATGAAGAGACAATAACACCGTGTCCATCATAAAGAATTGATACATGTTCCATCATTTATTCCAGATTAATCTCAGTTTAGTTCTGGTTTAATGCCATTAGAGGCAAGGTTGGTCTGTATTTAAACGATCAGCGTAAAGCATTGCATGATAGCCTTGTGTTATAGCATCTGAGCAGCCTGGGGTCAAGAGAGGCATTATAGCTTGAAACTAACCAGAGATTGTCGGGAACATTGCTAAAAAGCTTAGTATTAGATCAATGTAAAGATGGTAAAGTGGAGTACAATTGTTGTGAGGTGACAGGTAAGGGACCAGCAATGTAACTACTGTACTGAATAACACTAGTATAATTGCAGTGCTACACAGGTAATTGTTCTGGTCTGGTTGCAATCACCACCATCATAGCATGTCATACATGTATGTATTGCTGTTCAAACACCCAAACAAAAGAGAAATACATTAGTTTATTGCTATATGCATCCTACTATGCATAACATTGTAACTTACAAAATCCTTTAATATCTAACAGAATTAGTAACAGTCTCTTATTTATTCCCAACACAGCATCTCCAGCTTTACTAGCAAAATAAAGGCATTCTTTATGTTATTCCAAGCAAAAATGACTAATTCGTATTTCTGACAGAAACTTCTTTTAACATATTTGTTAAGTACAAGGCTGGATACCAAGCTAGTATCATTCACAGTCACATAGCATTGAATATACTTTACGTTACCTGTAGAAGAAGCGTTTGGATAAAATGTGTTCAAATAGAATGGGCTCTGCTATGGCTATATGTGATCCAATCTGAAAAGCAGAAGAAAACTAGCTGCATTCAACAAGAAACAAGTCAATAATTACAACAGCAGAGAGGGAGAGAGAAAGAGAGAGTGTTTGTCTTTGCCATCCTGGAGTAAGGCTCTGTCCATCTAGTGGCCAAATCCAACACAAATTTACTTCAATAGTGGAACCAATCCATACCATTTTGTTTCAGGATAAATTAAACATCTTTTGTTTTCCAAGTTCAATTATGATTATTATGTAAATATGAAAGGTCAGTGTTGTTATCCCAATACTTGTAAAGAACCAGAGTCTAAACTGTAAATAATAAAATGTCTTTCATAAAAAAAAAATTTTTAAATTTTAATTCTACACATTTTTCTAGTACATTAGATGACTTGGTACACTACAATATGATAGAAATTTTTTTACCATTCTTGCATTTATACTCCACAAGAACTACAAACAAAATATTAACTATAAACTTCATCTCAATATCCAAATATGAATTATTGTTTCTATCTACCAGAACAACTTACCTCAGTTTCATCTTTGGAAGCAAGAATATACCCATCACTGTCCATTAGGAAACAAGATATACCCTATAAGACAAAAGGGAATCAAAAACATCCATCAGAAAACATGATATAATGCAAAAGGTACAACAGCATACACCTGTCAAAACAGAGGAAAGAACTTATTAAGAGTAGTTATTATCAAATAAACATAGCTGCCATGTGACTGTCAGACTACTTGCACTAATAATGATATAAGAGTTTACTAATATCAGCTTGTGCAAGATATATCTTTTGTTTATAGTGTCTTACCTGGGTGTCACACGTGTGCATACACTGCTTTGAGTCTTACCTGGCTGTCACATGTGTGCATACACTGCTTTGAGTCTTACCTGGGTGTCACACGTGTGCATACACTGTTTTGGGTCATTCCTTTCCTCGTTGAATTCACAGATAGGATTGGGCTAAAAAAAGAGATCACAGGAGATGATACAAAGGTAAGAATACCAATAACACTTATTGATTGGTTGTTGGAGCATCTATGAATATAATATTATCTCCTCTTGCAAGCTTGTACAAAGTCATATCAAAACTGTTACAGTATTGAAAGGAGGATGCTACTGGTATTGTATCTCAAAGAACAGTGTGTCATAATGGTCAATGGTGTTATAATGGTCAATGGTGTTATAATGGTCAATGGTGTTATAACGGTCAATGGTGTTATAATGGTCAGACAGTCATGTTGTTTGCCATTGACCAGCAGCTGATTGAGTTCATTGATCCATGTAGTTTGATCAAACATCAAAACATTGAGACATTGATCAGAAAAAAAGCAACATATTCAGCCAAGTCAAAGTAATCACTGTTTGAGCCTAGGATTCTCTTTCAACTAAGCTTTAATGAATTGACCACAGACAACTTTAATGTAAGTATAATATCACTGTCTTTCAACCACAACTTGATTAAGTTTGACAACAACTACCTAACTTAATATCTTATTTCCTTTTAAGTTATTAAGTTTCTTTTCTTGTGTACCTTTGAATTGCTTGTAAATATCAGTCGTGCAGAAACAAGGGGATCTATGCAGTTCTTTATTAAATGTTTTTAGCTAAATAAACAACTGGATAATCCAAAAGCCATCACCTGAATACCATTCCAGATCAGGAATTAACAAAGGGAAGAAACAGTATCAAGTACACATTTATAGAGATCCTCATTGATAACAAGCAATTATTCCTCCAAAATAATTCAAATTCTCTTCTTTTCATTCCTGGAGGTTTTTACAGAACATTAGAATCATGGGTGCTTTAGAAAATACAGTAGTCACAGTAGTTTGGACAGCCAGTCTTCCCTCCAAATCATGACAAAGAATCCGTTTTGTTTTGCAATATATTGCTTCAATATTGGAGATTGAGATTATGATAGTTGAAACAAAGAGTTCTATAGAGCCAATGAACACACAGAGTTTTGACTTACCGTTGAAGTGACATTGTTAAATACTTTCAGCACGGAATTTAGAGACATCTGCACTCCGGCAACTGAATAAATCAAAACAGAAAAACAGTAACGTTTCTCTTAGATCTTTTGCAAGATGACAAATACTGAATTCTTTCACTGATCCTGCATAATACGACTACCAGATAAATTACTATCTACACCTGCAGGAATCTGTAGTTTTATCATGATTTACTACACACGTCTAGCTAAAGTTAGTCTTTTACCAGCAAGAGAGCACGTTTACACCTGATGGTGAAACAACCCTTTACAGGAGACACAAACCCTGTCTATCATTATTGGTCAATGTGATCATAGATTGTGATTCCTGTGTGATTCCTGTGTGATCCAATGTGATTCCTGTCATCAACAAATTCCACAAACAGCTAACAAAACATTATTCCATTTGGGAGATATCATAGATTTAGTGCTTCTTCACACACACAGGGCTGAAGACTTGATCAAGTATAAATATGACATCATCCAGCTGCATGTGATTCAATTATTGATCTTTTTCTTTATGATTAACATTTTTATTTTCTGTCATGGTCATGGGTTTTGTAACTGCTGAATCTAATAATATTGAACCTCTCAATATAACTTAATGATCATATTGGTTTCGAGGTCAACACGTACAGCTAACATTCTAGATATGCAAAGAAAAGGACTTTCCAATCCTAATTATGAAATCACTGATTTACAAAATGACAGCTGAAAGATACAATTTCTAAACTACAAGCAAACAGAAATAATTAGACATTCCTTAGTTCTTTTCTGGGCGTTGTTCTTCACATAGATCTCAGTCATATAAGCCAAAGATGTTGTGTTTTAAAATAATACAACCCTTTGGTATTATACACACACATTTGATACTCAAGTCATAGATTTAGGACCAATTTACAGCTGTGTTGACACATACATCTCCATGACTACCACCTGCAGAATGAATATACATCCACACACTACCACTGCTGCAGCTACCCTAGTTTGATGGTATGGACCCACCATATGCAAAGACTCCCTTAAAGGCATTGAAGACTCACCCCAAATGGCATGCGGCCATCTGAAAAAGTTAACTTTCTGTTGCTTGCAAGTGACGTTTTGTTTGTGTCGCTACAAAATGCAGACAGTAATGAAACGTGATACCTTATTATCTTTAGCTGGACCTGAGATGTCCATCGCTGTATGTTTGTACACTGTGCTGTGGGTATTGACAGCAGCTGTATGTACTGACTGTACACTAGTGTCTAATCACCAACGGTAGCAAGCTGTGTGTGTATTTTCTGGGATCGATGGGGGTGTCTAACACTTCTGTTACACCTCATTCGAAACTAGGTCAGATTACAGGCATTAGACGTTTCTTTTTGCCCGAGTCTTCACACCTTTTAAACTACACACACTGACATTCCAATTAACAATGGTTTCCTTCTAACCTTTTGACCTTCAATAGGGTCAAGCAGTCAGCCAATGGGGATCTGACCAGTGTCTCCTTCATCACTGTGCAGTTTGCAATCTTTGCAACATAAAAAGTGCCCACAGATGACCACTGTACACACCAAATTAACTACATATTGATTTCATCAAATTTTTCATTGTTTTGATATTATAACAATAAAACTTTTCAATTGTTTATCAATTACTCACCTGCTACAACCTTGTCAGTGAATTTCAAGGCAGAGTATGCAGTCACTAAAGTGTCATTCACAACGAGATTAACTAAAGGATGGAAAAAGGAGAATGTGCTAGAATGATCAGCAAACTGTAAACCTTCACCACAAATCATGTCAACTGCGTATCATAAGTACATCTTTAAATAACAGCAATAAGTGATACAGGCCGGTTAAATGAAGAAGAAGACATGTAAGATTTACATCATCTCTCCTGTTTCCAACCACACATTCAGGTTTTACTGTGAAGGTACAGCATTCAATATTTAAAATCTGATTTTTAGTTTACTTCTTAATTGATAAAGATACAGAACTGAAATAAATACATACAGCTATGTACATCAAATTATTACCAAGGCTAGAGGTTAAAAAAAAACATGTTTTTGATTAGGCTAAACATAAATTATAACTATTTATATAGTTGATAACAACAGTTTCATGATATGGCCAACATTTGTAACTATAGGTGAACTTAATACACTCAAGCTGATAAACTGAGACCAGGTGAGTCACTCCAGTAGTTTAAGCACCCCTAGTCTGAGGATATGAGCATCTCATAGGAGTCACTCCAGTAGATTAAGCACCCCTAGTCTGAGGATATGGGTATCTCATAGGAGTCACTCCAGTAGATTAAGCACCCTTAGTCTGAGGATATGGGCATCTCATGAGTAAACAAAGGACCATGGATAGGTGTCAGTACATTGATGACTTACAGGTAATGTCACACACAGTAAGATAATTGTTGTTACTATAGTAACCATCCAGACTGTGTTTTCTGAGTATCCAGCCATTCCCTGACAACATGTGTGAACAGGAAACCAACCAAGGAAGGGATGATTATGTGACATTTCCTTGGGTCTCTCTTAGCGACTGGTACTAGGGACTTACACAAACATCTAAATTTCTCTTAGTAGAGATGACAGTTGCAAAGCAAGGTCACTGCAGGAATGTAAATAAAGAGACCAACAATGACCATTCTTTACAGCTAGGGAGAATATCCTTCTCCATGGAGCTGTGTTAGAGACTGACAGAGGTCATACTTACTTTCATCTTTCCCCTTTAGAGGTGCAGAATAAACAAAAGCAATATCTTCCGGATTCTCTTTGACAGCATCGTTCAAAGCTCGCTGGAAGTAGTCTTCTGCCAAGGTATTTGGATGACTCAATGTAAACCTATCAACATGAAAACATCCAAGTTAGTTCTTTTGGTTAAAATTGCTTCCTTTTGCCTTGCCCACAAAGATATCTAACATAAAATCAATTCCAGTCAATTTATACTGATGATCTGCATTCTAATATCAGAGCACGTCTCCATGTCTCAAAGTTTTCACATATCAACCAACTAAAACCACTCTGGACTGCTTTTATGCCCACCACGTACACTTAGGGCCCGCTACAGATACTCATTTGTGCCTAATTCGATCCATATATTTAATTCACAAGTGAGAAGATAAGTTTCTTATTTGTAGGACTTGCTGTATATTTGTTTGTATTACTGTATGTGTACTGCAGTATATTGATACTTATACTATTGCTTTTCTTTTTTTCTTTTCTATTTTCGTTTATGACCTGTGTAAGCCGAATTTCCGATTGTGGACAATAATTTCAAATTCAATTCAACTACAGCCCAGTAAGGTTTATTTCATCATTGTTGGTTTGCCTAGAGAGGCTACTACCCATCTGAGTCATTGTGTTTACTAGAACTGATTGTAAGACTGTATTTAATGATACTCACCTTTCTGTACTATCTCTCACTTGACAAACTCCATCCTCAACTTTCTGATAGAGACATTCCTGATTCAGCCCACTAGTAGTGGCCACAAAGGACGATATGAAACTGAAAGTAGAGAGTAAAGCATTATCTCAAGCTCATTAAAATAAAATGGTAGAAGATTATAGTGTCTTTGAGTTGAATGAATAATTACATATATATATATATTAATGAGAAAAGCTCTATATATACACACATATACATATATATCTATATATATATTTGAAATTGAAATGAGTTGGCAATTTTTTCAGAACAGTGGAGAAACTTCCAGCCTCCACCGGGATTCAAACCCGGGCCTCCTGCTTTACATGCAGACACCCTAACCACTAGGCAATGGACGTTGACTGCGTGTCCAGAGGTTCAAAACCAGTAAGGAAGGTCGTAATTCCACTGTAGGCATTTGTCACCTTTATTGACCAATGCTAGTTCTGTTTTGATGACATATTTTTCCTATATATATATATATATATATAAATACCAGTTAAACAAAGGTTCTTACCATATGATATGTACCCCATTCCTCTCCCCCAGTGTCAGCCATGTCAAGGGAATGTTGGTAAGTGTGTAAGACATGACTCAGCACTTTACTGGTTACTGAATGCTATTGCTCTTGGCTTGAATCACTTAGCAGATTGTAAGGAACATAACAGAAGTTTCTTTTGATTTTCTAAACTCTACTTACTCTGAACCGTAAGTTGATGGCAAACTCTCATTGTAACCATTGGTGATATTTAGGTCCAGCAATAGTAAATTAATCCAGTCAATATCGCCTAAGAATATGAAAACATAGTGTGGAAGACATTATACAATGTATATGTAGAACATACATATAATTCTGCAGTCTGAATTAGATTAATTTTTTTAATGAACATGTACAACAATCTTTGACTTCTCAAGGAAACAAATATTACTGATTGTAGCTGAAATGCAAAATATGAAAGTCCAAATATACAACACAACCATTAAGAATGAAACACTTTAACTTTATGCTGCACTCACAACATCACATTACTGACTGGCGATACTCCTAACAAATCACTGAATAGATCAAACACTTAACTCTCTACTACTTACATCTTACTGTCAAGGTCTTTTTGGCTACAACTTCTTTCAGGAACTGGGCTACCATTTTCTCATTGGATAGGGTTACAGAGAAGTTGGCTATGAGCTCACATGGAACCCTGCAACAAAGCAAAATGACACACCAAAAACAGGTTAGCATACATGTAACAATATGAAGCAGCGGCTATGTTCTACGTCCGTCAACATCAGGAGGATACTCTAAATCCCTTCATTACAGTTTCATCTAACTCATCATCATCACACTATGAAAAGTATTACCAAATCAAGCCAGGGAAATATTCAAAGTTTGAAATCTGATAGTTGAACAATCTGCTCTTCATATCGTCAAAGTTATAATAAACATGCTGTAACAACGTTCTTACCATTCTGCTAACTTGAGCCCATTTGTTCCTTCCAGGGCAGCTATGGCTGTGAAAATTAAAGACAGGGTATTCCTTTTTAGCTTACAGGGAAAACATCAACAGAAACATGGGCAGAAAGATGATTTTTGGTCATTTCAAAATTATCATGGTTACTTTACATATCATGTGATGTAAAGCAGTTTTCTATAAACTTTCAGTCCCACAATCAAGGATCTTTCATGAGAATTGAGCCACAGTCCACTAGCCTCCACCCCCTCCCCCTCCCCCTCCTTCCCTCACCTCTCACAATCTTTGTCTACATGACAGCTAGCTTAAACAAAAGTAACCCAATGAATCTCTGTCCGCAAGATCTAAAAACTCTAGATAACTTTTCTGGAAAATTCATGTGACCCATTAAGAATTTTGGCAACCCACTTTTAGGTGGTGCTTGATAATTTCCAGTGTGCTGATGTTAAGTTCACTTTCTACATCCATTAACTCCAGGTAACAAGATTTGGTGTTTCTGCAGCACCCTAACCCCAAGATTTAATCTGAACAAACATTGTGTAAGTACAGTTTCAAAAAACAAAAGAAAAGTTACATTTGGAAGAGGTGGTCATGCACCTAACTAAAACAGTTTATAATGGAATTAAGCTGTTCACCAGTCCTCATATTCCCCCACCCCCCTGCACCAACCTATTCCCCCACCCCCTTCCAACAACCAATTCCTCCCACCCACCCCCCTCCACCAACCTATAATAGGTGTAGGCAGTCAGCATAGAAGAAACAATTACAATTGTTTGAAATAGAAGAAAGTATTTATTTAATATCCCCCTCCCCCCCCTACCCCTTCCCCCACACATTGCACAGCTGTAGCCTCTCCAAATGATGCGTAGTAGATCAAATCAGCTATTATATGGTCCATTCCACTTGTACTTTGTACTATCTTTAGGATAATAGTAATATAAAACTCAAAAATTCCAAAACAATGATCTATCAAATTATTGGAAAATTTACAAAACAGACTGCCTGCCTCTGCTCAAGTCATTTGCAAACTTGACATTGTAAAACCCGGAGATAAATATGCGAGATTTGAAACATAAACACAGCACAAGAATAGCCGTAGGACTGAAGATAAAATGACTTACCATAAGTAAGGTTATCTTGATTTTCTGCTAAGATGATCTTATTTCCCTCAACTTGTATTAGCTTGGGTGGATCTATCACTTTATTCCCATCCTTGTCTAAAACTACAGCAAGACTGTTGATTGAAAATTGTTCAAGTTTAAAAGAAGTTGTATATTTTATACATTAGTACATAAACAATTCAGGCAGTTATCCCCCCTACTTATGTCAACATAATAGTGGCCTGCTTTGTTGTGAGATGTCAAAAAATGCCTTTGTCTTTACATTTCTTTGAATTAAATTTGAGATTAAAGAAACATAAATGTATAACTCAGATATCATCAAGTAAAAATGCAATGTAAGTTTTCTACACAGTAGATATGACATCCAAAGGATCTTATGAATTGATGTTCTTATGTTAATTAATTAGAGAGTTGAATTTACATTTTACAGTTTGGATTATAGGGTCAGAAATTGATGCATATATCTAATAATAATAATATTATAAAATAATACAATATATATATATATATATATATATATATATAATTGAAAACGTA
>JAIPMN010014628.1:0-12807 GCA_020650975.1 Apostichopus californicus
AGGTTGGAAGATGTCGATGTGCAAGTGATGCCGATTGTACTGATATCGGAGAGAACTGTTTCCATGGTGGATGCATTGGTAATGACTCTGTGACCACTATGGGACCAAGTAAGTTGACTATCCCTCTCAAAAGTATGACTATAGAACCCCCCTTTAACCCAAACAAAACTTTCTCGGCAAACCGGCCTGGTGCTAAGTGCAGTTTTGATGAATTGAGGGTGTAGAGCCCCCCCCCCCGGCTAGCTTCTCCCTCTTGAACCGGGGACCTCTGAAAGCCATGCGGTTTTGAGGCTACGCACCGCATCTTGTCTTCTTTGTCAGTGGAACAGCAAATTGGCCATGCAATACTGCTCGAGCAAGAAATGTGGCAGTTAGAATTTATTTTAGTTTCAGACCATGTGACATCATCAGGAACTGCAAATCATCTGTTACCATCTGATCTATACCAGCCCTTCATTCATGACAATCCTTAATCGTGTCGAATAGTTTGAAAATATATATTTGCACTAGATCATGCCATATACGTCGTATTGGACTGCTCTAGTTAAGATGGTTTTGTTGTATTCAGTTTGCACACTACATGCAGAAGTCTAGCTTTAAACTTAAACGGTTGATGTATGTGTTATCAAGATGGTTGACAAAACAATGGAGATGTAATGATTTGGTATGATGATATCAAATTAGGTTGTTCATTGCTGTATTCATTGCCTTGCTAATTTACCTCATTGCCAGGTAGGAACCTTAATTTGAATAGCTATTTACAATTGAAGAAAAGCTCGACTGAATCTAGCGGTGTTATTGGATGTTTTTTTTTTTTTAAATCATTCTAAAATGGCAATTAAATCATGGAATAAATTTTAAAAGGCATTTGTCAGTACACAGGTCTCGAAAAATTATTCTTCATTAAAATATGTGTAAATGCACAAATGCAGCATCTTTATATTCTATGTAGGAACTCTGGGATAAGAGCCAGATATGAATTAGTACATACACTCTTTAAATTCCTCTTCCAGCTACAACAGTAAATCCAACTACAACAGAGGGGGTGACTACAAAGTTGACAACAACAGACCCAACCACAACTGAGGCTGTGACTACAATGATTACAACAACAGACCCAACTACAACGGAAGCTGTGACTACAATGATTACTACAACAGACCCAACCACAACAGAGGCTGTGACTACAATGATTACAACAACAGACCCAACTACAACGGAAGCTGTGACTACAATGATTACAACAACAGACCCAACCACAACAGAGGATGTGACTACGAAGTTGACAACGACAGATCCAACTACAACAGAGGCTGTGACTACAATGATTACAACAACAGAGGCCGTGACTACAATGAGTACAACAACAGACCCAACTACAACAGAAGCTGTGACTACAATGATTACAACAACAGACCCAACTACAACGGAGGCTGTGACTACAATGATTACAACAACAGACCCAACTACAACGGAGGCTGTGACTACAATGATTACAACAACAGATCCAACCACAACAGAGGCGGTGACTACAATGATTACAACAACAGAGCCAACCACAACAGAGGCTGTGACTACAATGATTACAACAACAGACCCAACTACAACGGAAGCTGTGACTACAATGATTACAACAACAGACCCAACCACAACTGAGGCTGTGACTACAATGATTACTACAACAGACCCAACCACAACTGAGGCTGTGACTACAAAACAAATGACAACAGATCCAACAACAAAGATGACAACAACAGAAGCAGCGACTACAAAGGTGACGACCAAAGGCCCATCTACAACAGAAAAACTGACCACAAAGATGACAACAATAGGTCAGACTACAACAGAGGCGGTTACCTCAAGAGGTACAACAGACGTCACCACCACAGAGCAAATGACTACAAACATATCAACTAAACCAGGTACAACATCCAAGATGATGACTACAGACCAAACTACCACAGCTGGTCTTCAGACTACGGACACTTCATCCACTTCACAAGTTGATACCAGCCCTGGATTGACCACTGCTACCCCTCTGATAACAGATGGCATATCTTGTGCAACATTTCCAGAAGTCATCACTTTCAAGTCATCTTGTTACGTAGTTGCAAATTCCAAGAGAAATGTGACAATGGCTCGAAGATATTGTCGAGTTACCTACGGTGGCTACCTGGTGACTATAGAAAGCTCTCAGGAGCAAGAGTTTTTGGCTGCGCGTGTTGCTGGCTTTAATGATTATTGGATCGGACTGTCGTATGGCAGTGGCAATAAGACCTTTCGTGTGCCAGGAACGAAGGACACTTACCTCGATCAGCTAGCAGCCCAGCCTCCGTATTCTTTGAATGCTTCTAATATCTGCTTTGCTATGGATCGCATCAAGAACTTCCTTTGGTCTCCTTTTGTATGCAACGATACGAAATATTTCATCTGTGAAATTGACAATTTGGATTATGTGAGAGGTACGCTAATTGTTTCTTATATTTTACAAAACAGATAAAGAGAAACAGCCTCAGTAGATCATCATGTGACATTAAGAAGTGGACATTTTGTTAGCATGTTTTTGGCAAATATGTGGCATCGTATCCCCTTCTCATCTTGTCGTAAAATCTAGGAAAGATTATATTTTTTATTGTTACGTTTTACTTGTATGCCAAAGCTGTATAATGGTTTATAGAAGGCTTGAATACCAAGACATATTCACTGGCAAGACATTAGAATTGTGCATTTCGTGTTTGTAAAATCATATTTTATTAATAAAATGTTTACAGTGAGTGGTAAAACTGAATTGGTATTGTAAAATTAAAAGTTACTTTCCAGTTTAACATGAACAAAATTGATAGTTAACCCCTAAATTTTGTATCGTTATTTTTAATTTTTCAGTCACAACTGATATGACCACTACTGAGGATGTGACCACAACCATTGGTGTCACTACAATAGGTTTGTATCTTCTGTATCACTTGTATACTGTTAATCTATTTTAGTCTATAATCAGAACGGTATATGCCTAACAACAGGGCTTTTCCATTTTTAACTTTAAAACTTGGAGAAAGAAGTGCCAGATACCAGCAGAAAATCCCATAAATGTAAATTTGTGATTCAATTAATGTTATTTTGAAAGTTCACCTATACCAAAGATTAAGGAAGATTTTTTTTTTCATCAATTTTGAAAGTGTGCAGATTTTAAAATCTCTCCAATTTCCCCTCATCCTCCTCAAAAAAAAAAAAAAAACGGTAAATAGAAAATACCAAAAGGTCTTGGCATGAAAAATATGACTTTTGTAAAAAAAAAGGGAATAAATATTAAAATGATCTTACGTTATATTTGTATCCTGTGTATGTTTTTCTTTCAATTTTTTTTTTAGAAATAAAGTGACATTATTTGTTTACATTAATCATATCCCTACAGCTACAACTGATGAAACCACAGTAGAACCAACCACAACTGTTGTCGCCACGACGACAGAAGAAATTACCACAGACATGACAACAACAGAAGCTACCACTACCGCAGGTAAGTATGTATGTATGTATGTATGCGTGTATGTATGTATGTATTTTAGATCCTCCTGCAAGCAGGAACTCGCGAAGAAGCCTCATTGGTTTATCAAAGCCGCAAGCTGACCGAAGTCAGTCTCTTACATTCATATTTAACGTCCATGATTATGAATTGTTAATTGTCAACTCTGTAACTGGACGACATACATTAATCTGGGAGTGAATTGAACCGGGGACCTAAGTGGATGTAGAAGTCACTGAAGATAATACACCATGGAGATTGCAAAAGGTTGGGGGGAGGGGGTTGGGGAGATGGGGAGGGAAGGGAGCAAGGAAAAGTTATAGAAGTTTTTTCCTCCACACTTATGGTCATTTATTATGCATATTAACATTTTCAGGAGACATTTGTTTTTATAAATAAATATGTAATCTTTTCAACCTCATCCATAAGTTTTTTTTTGTTTTTTGTTTCCCCGGTGGTCCATTTTTAGATGAGATATGTTATCTCGCTCTTCTTATTCTTCCTCTCTGCATAATCGCTAACTAACTGTTGTGTTAATTTGAATAAATGTCAATTTGAATAAGAATTTAGCAAACGAGTAAATCAGATTTCGGTGGGAAGAGAGTCCATGTGCAGAATTGGTATTTAGTATATGTTTTATTAAAATATGCACATATTCATAATTTAAGATGATACATTTTTGAACACTCAAAAAAAAAAATGCAAAGGATACAAAATTATCTTTACAGAATTGTTGGCCCTGACAATTTCATTTCAATTTTTATGTTTTCCTTATATAATTTGAAACTCTTCAACTCTTAGGGTTCGGTGGCTGTGAGGCTGAGCCTTGCCTCAATGGAGCTACCTGTCAGGAACTGCAGAGTGATTTTGTCTGCAAATGTGAGATTGGCTTTGGAGGGGTTCTTTGTGAGGAAGGTAAGTTAGAATGGTTCTTTGCCACCACTGAATCTGATAAATGTCAGTTTTGGTCAAAGGTTATATTGACAGAAACCATCATTGCCCACAAGGTTCAGCTAAATAAAACGCTTCGTTTTGTACTTTCACAGAGGTGTTGTCCCTCAAACTTGTTCTCATGTATTGAGGCGCTTCAAAGTAAGCAAATAAAAAGGAACTGTTATAGTTAGGCTTTATAAGCAGTTGGTTAGGCCTCATCTGGAGTATGCTGTGCAGGCTTGGAATCCATATTTTGCTAAGGATAAGGAAGTACTTGAATAGGTCCAGAGGAGGGCTACTAGGATGATTAGTTCCTTAAAGAGTGTTCCTTATTATAGACCGTTACAACTGTTGAATCTCACCACACTGGAGCTTAGGAGGTTACGTGGGGACTTGATTCAGGTTTTCAAGATTGTGTATGGTTTTGACAATTTATTCTTTACCGACTTTTTCATGTTTGCTAAAAGTAGTTGTACCAGAGGTCATTGTCTTAACTCCAAAAGTTACATAGTAGGATTAATATTCGGCATAACTTTTTTCTAATAGGGTTGTGAATGAGTGGAACGGTTTGCCTGAGAAAGTTGTACTTGCAAGTAGTGTGAATGGGTTTAAGAATGCTTTGGACAAGCACTTTAAAGCATTGTAATCGGGTCTGTGTGTTTGTGTCTTCAGTTTTTTTCCTCTCCTATAGGGTCCTTGATGGGGACTTGAGTGTCCCTCCTGATCCTTTTTTCTACTAGACTAGACTAAACTATAAGGGGCTGCAGGATATCAGATAGACCAGATTTGAACATTTATTTTTTCCCCCTCCTCTAACAGTCATAAATCTTTCATGTGTAATTTTTTTTTCCTTTTCTCTATACTAAGGATAAATTAGATATTAACAAATTTGATGAGAAGTTTTTAACCATGATTGGTGATCATGACTATTGCGATCACTGTTTTTTCTTTTTAGATTTAACTCCAGACTTTGATCCTACTCTGAGCCAAGTTATCCAGATTGAAGACTTGCGTAAGCGAATCCTTTTTTTTTAAATTTTTTTATTTATATGATTCATGTGAATATCTCTGATTGAATTTCTATCAGTTTGATGGTACATACCAATACAGTACAGTTTGCGGAAAACGCAACCCTTGTGGCCGTAATACTTTTGACGCTCGCTTTAAATACCCAATTATTCTGTTGTTTCTTTTTAGTTCCTGATGGCCAATTATTTATCAACCCTTACTATGCGCTTGGCCTCTACCACATACCGTTACTTGTGACAACAGATGAACTCTCCGAGGATCTCAGCCAGTACAACAACATAATTCATCTTGCGAATATGAATGTAAGAGAGGTCATAGGTCGAAGAGGACTAGGCTCTTATCCAGTCTGGGTATGTTAACTTACGCGCACACAGGGTTATATGAAAGCCCTGTTTATCTGTAATGATCGGAGATCTCTTCAGCTTCTTAAAACTTGGATTAAAGGGTATGCAGTATTAACACACTATTTATTATTGACGGACATGAAATGTCCCTGACGCTCTAAATCAGGTATTTGCAATAGGTGGCTGGCCTTCCACATCAGGCCTTAAAGGTCTGCAGTATCGCACGCTATCATGGAATAGTTTCTTGAGATTACGTAATCCACCTGCCCCGGTCGTAAAATGACCTCTTTTTACCAATTAGTCTGCAAAGCCTGCCACATATTTTTTCTTGTATGAGGGTCTTTGTGTGAACGCTGTATCATTAACTCCACTGTAGACAGGAACATATTTCCACACAGTGTTTACACAACGAGCCTCGTGGTGTTACGCAGGCTAATTGTAGAGCCCGAGGTCGATTTACGACTGTGGCAGGTCGATTATGTAATCACAAATTTTTCCTAGCTATAGCGTGCTATAATTGGAGCCAATAAAGCAGACCTTTAAGTTGGAAGGAGTCCATTTCGGCCTTATTGCGAAAAAATAAAAAAGTAAGAAAAGAGTTTTTATGTCTCAATGACCGTAAATGGGAATATATCTTGGAAATGGAGCAACGTTGAATTCTGACTACTATTTTCATTATATGCTAGGAAACATAATTAGACAAGACTCGAAATACTAAAAATTTATTCCTCCAAAGAAGAGTATCACCGTCAGTAAAACTAAACTTTTATTTTTTCTATATTTTTTTTGGCGTCTCTTTTATCCTGTTTTGTAGACGGGTAGATCCAGTCAGCTCCGTTTCCTGTGGGATTCCAATCCCATCAAAGGTCTAAGTTGCTTCGATGACTGCAGCGAGGGGTTCGCCGTGTCCGTTTGGCTCCGCATCTTGGCCACCAAGTCGGAGGGGTCCGACCCCGAACATATCTTTGAGATTGATTCCCCAAACTTTGTGGCCTATGCCGTGATTGCTGAAGGGAGTGACATTTTACTGCACGGTAATGTTTTGAGCCTCAAGATTCTTATAAGACAGATGTGTCTTTTGACATGCTTGTATGAGTGTACAGGTTTGGGGAGTATAATAAACTTACATAATTATTTCATTTTAATAATAATAATAATAATAATAAATGAGACTTATATAGCACCAAATCAGTAGACAAATGTGACTGCTCAAGGCGCTTTACAAAGAAAGCAAATTAATTTACAAAAGAACAAGTAAAAAGATGGGTCTTAAGTAGACTTTTGAATGTAGAAAGTTTATAGCATATTCGAATGTGATCTGGTACTTGTCTGGATTTTTACTTGGTTTTGTAGTAAAACCTGAATTTTCGGGAACTTTTTCTTATCATAATCATTTCTTTGTATGGTACTATGGTGTGTTGCATTTTGACACACATGGAGTCTTAAGACTTTGAATTGGTGAAAACATGTTCCACATATTGTCAAATAAATATCTCTAACTTTTCAACATCTAGCTCTTGCAATGTCTTAAACGACAATGTTTTAACTTCTCTTGACAAACTAATTAGGTCGCATTTTCAATATCTTTTACGGAGCAGACTACTTAAAGAGTGTGGTATGATTTGAATTTCACTTTATGACCTCCAATCAGTCGTGAATACTACACCCCTTTGTTTTAATACAGATAAAGCAAACTTAGGGTCTGGAAAGAATACTTTGGAAATCTTTCTTTCAATCTTTTCTTTTGCACTCATAAAGTTAACAACTTGACTTGATATATGAGTCAGCTAAAATGAAAATTGTTACAGTATAGTGATGGTTGGACTAAGCTGTGGAATTCTGCATCATCTTCTCCTGTTGTGAAGAACACATTTGGGAGAGAAGCTAGCCAACCACTTCAAAATTATGGGTTACTTTTTAGTTGCTATCATTAAAATCATGATCAAAATTTCACAGAAGTGCTGCGTTTTGATAGGTTTCCGCTCTGTAGCTATATAGGCCTTTTTTCCACTGCGCTGCATATGTGACGTAACCCAGATGCAATCTGCAGTACTCTAATGATCGTATGTAACGATTGTAGATTGGATTCAAGTTTAATGGTTACTTGCGTTAATAGCTCATCAGTCATACATGATCCGTGTCACAGCTGAACAAGTTCTAACCAGCCCTCTTTTTATTAAATACGACAGTGAGCCTCTCGTCAGGTTACAAGATCCAGAGGCGTTTGCTGGGTCCAGACCTTCCCGAAGGCTGGTTTAATCTCGGCCTCACCTGGCATCCCGATGTTGAACTGGAGTCATATATCAACGGAAGACCGGCCGATGCTCTAGAGGACGATGTCTTGATCAACTCCTTCTCCACGGATACGCCATCAGTTTCCGTCTGTGATTTCACTGTATGGGACCGATACGTTCACCAGTTTGAAGTTCATAGCTTCCTGGGTATGGATGGTAAGTAACTAGACAGTCAACTTAGACATCCGTCTAGCTTTTTTCATCACATGAATGTTATTTTAGTTTCAGTCAACTTCAAACAAATAAGGATGGAACACATATCATACAGAAAGTAGAAGAGAGCTGAAGAAACTAGATTTTCTTCACAGGCAGCTCCCCTTTACAGAGTTAAAGAAAAACAAGCGAGAGGAACAGCAAAGAAAACAAACAAAATAATATTAACAAAGAGGAAAGGGACAATGAAAGAAAACCTTTATCTTTGACCATGGTAACTATTGTTCTACTAATTTTGTGAAGAAAGTAGTATTGAACAGTCTTATGTATTTGAATTTGATTTTCAAGGGCCTATCCAAACTTTTGCACAAATCGAATATATTCAACGATTGTTAAGCTGTGGTGTGAAACCTGCCTCGACAAATATTTTCAGTGGAATAACTTTGATAATCACATTCTTAAAGTTGAAATAACAACCGAAGATTACAGCTTGCGATTATCGTAATCATCGCCCAGAAACTTTCTCCAGTTACCATTACTCACATGTGTAAGCGAGGCATATTACGGTAAATGTAGAGTTCGGAAGGATACAAAAATATACTATGTACAACACTGTGAACCGTGCGTAACATATATTTAATCAAAAGTACTATGTACAACACTGGATTCGTGTGTAACATATATTTAATGAACGTACTATCTAACACCTCGTGGCCAACTTAACCAGCCTTCTTCACAAGCGAGCCAGGGCTCCCAACAGCTAACATGCATCAGTGAAAATAAAGAATAAACTATTGTTACAAAAATAAAGGGCATCATTCCTATATTGTCTTAACATTTCGGATATGCAAATGAGGGATTAAGGTTAAGGGTGAGAGTTAACTTTACAATTGAATACAGTCGTTTGTTATTTCATTAAAATTATAGAAGGCCAGCAGTCTTTATTATAAGATGTTACACAAGCATAAGAGTTGTAGTGGAAAGTTGAAAAATGTTTTAATTTGTCTTGATTCATCATCTAATAAATAAACTTGATTGTATTGCATCATGATTGGATTTCAGTGTTAAATAGCAGCTGAGATTACCCAAACACTTCTTTAAAAGAAAAAAAAAAACAGTTGCATTTCCACCTCACATCTGTCATATCTCTGCCTCTTTTGTAAAGCTGATCAGTTTAGGATGATGACCACAGCGGATTACTACTGGAGTCTGGATGCATATGTGAGACGAGACCATTATGTCCTCACGAATAGTACCAACGTTGTTGCCATGACAACACCAATAGAGACAGCCGATAGGGAGTCGAGGAAGGTGGTCCCAGACAGAAATGGCAAAGGATATGCTTTGGAGATCGGTGACCAAGACGATCAGTGGTTACAACTGGGTGAGTATAAACGGAGAAGTTTGCCAAATAAATGTGGACATGTCTTGAAGGGGAAGTCTTTTAATACTGACTGCAAACTTAAAGGAGATATTCTAGTGATACGTAAATGCAAATCTTATACATTGCAGAGAATAGTATTTCTCACTGTTTATTGAAAACCCCCATCTTCTGCATGAGATATGGGCGATTGACTGGAGCCTATTTTGACTGACTAAGCCTTCTCTATCGACTACAGTAAAGTGCATGATAGTAGGGTAGTCTATAATTTCATCAGGGCATATATCCAAGACGGTAAAGTAATATTACCATTAACCATAATCCATTTTTCAAACTTGTTTAGGAGAAAACTGCTCTCCTTTATATAATCTACAGGGTTTTTTTCATTTGCCTTGATGATTAAAAATTGCACAATGGCATAAACTTTGGTGCACCAAAATAAAACAAAACTTCAAAGTCATTTAAGAAATAAAAAGGAAAGAAAAACAAGCTACATTTAGACTCAATAGTTACTTTCAATTTCTGAAAAGTTTTGATGTAGAATCTATCAAGAACGCTGAGAAAGAAAATTGTTTCGAAATCCAGTGCAGAAATTTACATGTTACCATGGAAACAGTTATGTTATTATAAAGACCCAGCTGCTGCTTCAATGCAAGGTACCCTCCCATGTTTGCTTGCAGGCTCCCATGAAGGTACCTGTCTGAGTAACCCAGAACTCTGTGTGGATGGTCTTACCATTGGTATGTGGCTGAGACTAACAGTGCCCTCAGACAAGGAATTTCACTGTGTCTTCAGTAGCGGCGCTCAGTCGTCGAGGGGAGTCGCCCTCTACCAGTTTGGGGATAAGCTGAGGGCAGTCTTAGTCGACGGAGGACGAGAATGGATCACAGAAATCAGTATGGAAAATGGTAAGACTCAACCAGCCTGTTAACGTTTCCAATGTCTTGTTTTTTTGTTTTTTTTTGTTTATAGAGGCCTAAGGTCTACTTATGATAGGATTATTTCAAGATAACAGATGTTCAGTGTACATGTGGCACTCATCAATGCGAAACAAAAAGGTAAAACATTTTACGAGGTTCCATTTCCAGCCCTGGTCTTAGTCTATTGTCTCCAGTATTCCTATGTATGGTACACTCTTCTTCATGATTCGTAAGATTCAAGAACTTTAAGTTCCTGGTTTGGTTTATGCTTGAAATCCTACTTGAAGCGAAAACATTCATTTTGTCTCCCCAATGTGTACTTAAATTGTGAGTGTGTGACTCCTTGGGGATACTACAGTGAATAATTTAGTAACATATTTCATTCCGTATGGAAATTATTGAGGTTTATGAATTTTGTTTGCTGAGAACACAAACTGGTTCATGTTTTCATTGGCTAAGCAATTTGACCATTTTAAAGCATATCAATTTGCTGTGCAACAGGTTAATGACCAGGTTAGTTCTTCCTTGGTACTTTACTGAAAATGAAGAACTCCCATGTGTTTTTATGATTGGAGGTAAAAATAGGAAAACCTTGTTTTGTTACTGTGTTGTTAATATGATTTATCCTGAATAATGCAAATAATTAATAATTAATATAACATATAATATCTTAATGTTTCTCTTTGTTTCTCACGATTAATTTTACCTAATATATTAGTACTGGGTGTATCAAATGTCATTTTTTATTTTTTATGTATGTTTAAGAAAAAATTTAAAAAAATAAAAAATTAGAGGACTAGTTTGATTTTTAATCCTTGGTTATCAGTGAGCAGCTGGGTGCATCTTGCCATATCTTGGGAAAAGTCTGACGGGATGTTCTTTTACCTGGATGGTGACCTCAAAGCAGGCGATTGGGTGGGCGTGAGGAGAATCCGACCCACGGATCTTGATTTTGGATTTACCATCGGAAGAAGGAACGACTTCTTAGGAGACTTTGCCCAAGTGACGGTAGCAGAGGTGGCGGTGTGGTACCATGTGGTGCGTCCATGGCAGGCCAGAGAGACCTTTGGATTCCCAGGTCAATATATGGATCAATTTAACTAAACTACTATCAGTCAAATACTTCATTAGTATTTCTTGAAATTTTCTTTTCAGTTCTATGCAGCCAACAACGTCTTTTTCAAAAAATGTGTCAGAACTTTTCCAGTCATTTTCTCTTTTTTTCTGAAGGCCATTTTGTAAAGTTGAGTTCCCACTCCTTCCCCTACCCTAAATTAACCTACTTACCCTACACTTCAACTTCACCTACCCTATCCTTAAAAAAAAAAAAGGTTTGTTTCTTCATGAAAACTACTAAAAACAAATAATTAGGAAATGTTCAAGTCCTGATTTATCAATTCAAATGGCATATGTTAACAGGGTAGCAGTAGGTTTGTAACTAATTCTGGACATTTCATACCAAAAGAAGGTGCAATTTAAATTTGCTATTGGACGGTAACACTCCATACCAATTTCAGAGGATGGACAATACTTTTCAAGCAAACTGCCGGAGATGATAACGTTCATAATCTGGTCCTTTTATGTTCTCTCTGCAGAGAATCCTTACTTTTCTGAGGCCCTCGTCAGCTGGGATGCCGAAAGGCTATTTAATGGTGGATTTTCATTACTCAGCTCATTGAGACGAACACAGTATTACCAATCCTTCACATCGGGAGTTACCTTTGATGTCCGTGAGAATTGCGTAGCCCTATCCACCGACAGGGCCACAATTTCATTAGGTATGTATATATATCTATCTATATATTTATATATTGATGCACAATTAAATGATAATGTCTTGTGTAAAGCAGAATTGCATCGTTTTCAAAACGTATTAAAAAATTTTAATTTGTAAGTTTGCTGCTTAAGGTTGATATCAAAGGTCCATGCATTCGTATGGTATAAATAATCGAACAATTCACCGTAAACGGTAAGGCATATTTGTGTATAGTGTGTATATATTGTGTAGAGAATGATGTACTAACCTCGATAAGCGTAACGCATATATCTCCATCAAAGTTCTCTTCCACTGTCAAAATTTTACTGTCGAAATTTACTGTCAAAATTAACTGTCAACATTTATTTAGATATTTCAATAATGATTTGTAATGCAGGAAGGTCATCTCTAAGTTTGCACATACAGTTACCATGCCTATTTTATTACTGCTGGAAAAGTTGGATATGACAAACA
>JAIPMN010014629.1:0-11473 GCA_020650975.1 Apostichopus californicus
TGATGTATGTCAATGTGTTACAACCGTTATATATTTCTGGTGTATGTCAATGTTCGCCCGTTATTTTTCCCATAGGATTCCAATGGACCAAAATTTCAAAATTCAAGTATGATGTTGAAACTTTCTATGCTATCTCTCTGCTTCAAATAACTAACACTCATCCTAATAGAACAAAGAAAATACCAATTTCAATACTGAAAACTCCATGTGTTGATTTTCATGTTGGTTTACTGTGTAAAGGCCCATATACATCTTGAATATGTACCAATCTGAATCAATTCCATTCAATTCAACTTTTATTTCAACTAACAATGTTCAAAGAATTTACAGTGATGTGTTCAGACAAGAGACTTAAAACATGATAAATGGTTGATTGGATTACACAAGGAAGCTACTGAAAGCTTGTGGGATGTGTATCCCCTTTACAGAGAAAAAAGAAAACATGGTGATGTTACTTACCCCCATCTTAGCCTGATATCTCCACTTTCATTACTAATAGTATACTCAAAGAATGCTTGAGCACTGTAGAAAAAGGGAAACAAATATATATACAAATATATAAAAAATATATAAAATATGTAAAAAATATATTAATATATAAATATATATATAAATATAAAATTGATAACTCCATACATATGCAGGGATTTAAATAGGATGTTTAAGGTAAATCATCTGTACATATATGTGTGTGATAAGCACAATAACGTTGACACAGACAGACGAAAGGATAAAACCATTGTTTTTGGTAGTACTTACTCTTCAATGTAAAAATACATCATATGTTGACAATTCAGAAAATTTACATCCAGCAGAAATACATGTGTTATTTCATAATAACATTGTAACATACTTCTCCCACAATCTTAAAGTATTTATGGGTTGATTCAAAGACCAGCTTGAAAGTTTACTACTCCTTTATGTAATATTACCAGCATAACAAGCCACAGCTTGAAAGTTTACTATTCATTTTACATAATATTACCTTGCGAGTCCAAACGATGGAAGGATGAGGACCATAAGTATAAGGAAGGCAAATGTCTTCCTCATGATGGTATGGTTGAGTTTGGTTCTGGTCCAGTGCAGTTCCACGTAGTAGCTAGAATATATCACCAACAGCGGTAGGAGGGCAGCAAACGTCCACAGAAGTAGAGTAGGCAAGAATTGCGAAATAAACGGAGACTGGAAGAAAACAGAAGACGGTTAAAGAAATGAGTCTATGAGTGAGGTATTATTAATTTCAGATATCATTCATGACTGGGTATGATGGACAATGTTTGGTATGGATACTTAGCAATAATATTATTCAAAACATTTATAGATGTGACGTTGTAATATGACAAAGATCACTACATTTATTTCATGTGCAACAATGCTTGGGATTGGTCAGTTGTTAACAATCTCGCAGAAATCAGTTCAGGACAACTTTTGCCTATATACCAGAAACTTACCAACTCAAACTTTAATTTAACAACATCAACTCAAATCCAGTAAAGCCACCAAACAAACAAGTGTTTATTAAGAAGTGAATATCACAAATTGATCACATTTTGATAATCTATTATCTTTAACACAAAAAGTATCAGGACAGAGGTATAGGATGGTGTTGGGGGGTAAATTTCTAAATGTGCAATGCTCAAGGGTAACTGCTCCACAAGAGCAGTTAAGCACTTTTAAATTCTAACATATAATTGCTAGATTCAATGATTTTGTATACAGAAATGGAAAAAGCTTTATTGTGCATACCACAGCAGTGCTATAAGCTGTTGCATGATATCACTTTACATTACTACTAAACTGTGTATAAAATTTGCTGCCAAATCATCAAGCTGGGGTCACTAAGGCACATATTTTCCTCTTGGTCCGGGGTGCCAAATGTTTCACTTGTTCAAGGCACCAGCATCACCGGTTCGATCACTTAGCCAGCAGCAGTTTATGCCCCAGTCTCAATCTTCTTCTTCTTCTTCTTACGGTTTTTGACAAATCCAACGTATCTCTTACAAAACAGAGAAGTCTTGTCATTGGCTATTGAGACCTGCAACTTACGTTTGACTTTGAGATTGCCTCGTTGAGATTTATGGTGTCGAGACTTGTCATGGCCACAGATGGTGTTGTCAGGAAGAAGAGAAGGATGACTAATGCTGTGAAGAGCGTAAACGAGCAGAAAGAGAGACAGAGAGAGGGAGGGAGGGAGAGAGAGAAGCAATTTTAAATTTTATTTTGAGTAAGATCGCTATAAAAATGCAATAAATGCAGCACATACAATCCAGGTAGTAGTAATAAAATTTAATTTAGAAAACTTTTAAGCCTTAAAAAAAGAAATTTTCCAGAGATGAGACAATATGCAAGATAATGGTTAAAGGTTAGTTTTCATGTAGTATAATATTGTATAGAACTATTGTTTGACTGTAGATATGTAACTCCGACAAATTAAGCAAAGGGACTTCAATAGAGTCAGTACAATCTATGTTACTTGTATGAACAGTACTGCTTGTGTGTCCTCTAATGCAAACTTTTGTAAAGTTGATAAAAAATCTTTTTTTTATATTATTTTTGACAGATTTTCCAAGATCAAGTATAAATTTTCTTCTACAATGACACATACAATACTTTTAATAACAACTTGCATCTTAAATATTGCCAAGCTCATCAGTGAGTATCTGAAGATCTGACAGGGATGAATACCCCCAAATATTCATCAAGGGATATATTGAAGACATTTATAGATGATTCGTTACCAGTTCCTTACAGCTCACAAAATATTGCACTTCACTAGCTTACAAATTTGCATCTTGTACATAAAAATTTGGTTTTTCTGCATGTGAAGTGAAAAAATATTTGTGTGACAAACTGTTTACAATCATATGGAGACATTAATACATACGTTTTCACTTGGTGAAAAAAGAAGGAAAAAAAATGAAAACAACAGCAGGGTGTCTAAGTTTGATCAATTACAACTTACTTTGGGTAAACATTCGGTAAGTTTTGTAGAATTGATCGTCAAACATGGACTAAATTCAAACAGCTACTTCAAAGATTGCACAAAGACATCAAGATCTTCACAAAGACCACACGATACTTGATTAAAGCTTGTAACAAAACCCTCCGGGTTTTTTAAAATCCTTTCAGTTTCCTAGGTTAGAGCTCAAGTAATCTGACAGGTCACGATCAAGTACCCTCCTCCCCTACCCCAAAGGAGAATTTAATTTATTAAATATTCTTTAAGTGACAACAGCAACATAAGAGGATAGGAGTATGCGATTGATTAAGAACAGGATAAGTTATCTCTAAAGACAACAGATTTATAAAGCTACAAGATTGTTAGTTCATTCAGCCAGGCAGAGAGACTTATTTCAATAAGACAAGTTGAAGCTCTCAGAAACACAGAGTAGCATTTATGTATGTTTAGACAAAAACCAAAAATATATATCTAGGGGCCAAATTTACTAAAGAAACAAACATGAGGAAAGTAAAATAACAGGCATACAGGAAGATATGCTGTGACAATTTACAAGAACAAATTAAACAAGTATCAACGAATTTAATGATTAAAACTAGTCTACAGGTTTTGGTAGACAATGCTTTGAGATTTATTTTTGAGGATTTAACAAGTAAATGTCCTTGCCTAACAATAATAAGAACCACCCGGTGGTGTTATGTTAGGGAGGTGTTGGAGTGGAGATTAATATTCCTGATGGGTATGCCATTATTCAAGTTCATATATGTAAAAGTTGAACTGCGTCATGGAACTCTGGGAAATGCAAGTAGGAACAGATATTTCAAACTCTTGACTGATAATATCTACTCACCAATATTGACAATGAGTGCTCTGATCCACCATACTGTAGTGCTGGCTGACAGATTCTCCCTAAAAATGAAAGAAAAAATATATGTTAGAAGACTGATTTAACAGACTGAAAGTTGTAGTTGAATGAGAGCCAGATGGTGAAAGAGATCAAGAAATAGAAGTGAGAGAAGAAAAGGAAAGGACTACGTTTATAGATGTGAAGGATAACAAATGGGGAAAATAAGGGACGGTGGGGGGGGGGAGGGGGTGATTTGAGGAGTCTTTACAAAAACATAGTAACACACTTAGTTTTATGTTTAATAACATTCAAATGACTAACATATGAAATCATCAACTTCTAAAACTGTTGAATGAGAAATTGAATGAGAGAAAATGAAGAAGGGAAGGGACTACATCTAGAGGTACAGATGTGAAGGATTGTGAAAACCTAAAAGGGGGAAAACTAGGGGTGCAGTTTGCATAGTAATGCGGTTTATAAGATTAGACGACTAACCATATGAGATCATCTGGAGTAGGGGCGTACTCAACTTCCCAAACCGTTGAATGAATCTGTTTGCTGACGCTAGAAACAGTCGGAGGCCCAGTTTTGAAGGTTGCATAGTCATTCTTGATCCTGATAAAGATTTTTGAAAGTATATTTTGCTTTTAATGTATTAAATGAAGCTCAAACTACTTCCTAACACTTCATAACATGGCAGATAAATTATGCAATCACAGAAAATCATCATTGCTGAAAATAGTTTAAAAAAAAAAGTGCAAGCCTTTATTACTGTAGCTTCATATGCATTTTGAAGAGAAAGCTATAATAATGAAGTCAATATTAGCTTGAATCCCAGTAAAAACTGTACTTAGGATCCTGCTAGAGGTGGTCGTAAGGACACTCATTGGGTGGGGGGGGGGGATGATAGGCAGGGTGGGGCAATATATCATTAAATTGCATCTAATGAGTACAAGCAATAACTTAATGATATCTACCAGCTAGGCCTATTAAACTGGAGACAAAGAATCCAATTAATGAATAAACCTTTGTCTAGCAGTGAAATCCCTAATTACTTTTAAGCTCCTAGCATACGATTTCAGCGTACCTTGCGGACATCCCTTCGGTATGTACAGTGACGAATGCAATACCCAGATTACTGGTAAGAGCTCTGTTCTTCTCCTCTAATACGTCATCCATCAATACTCTTGCTTCCTCTGAATAGTATGCGATGGCATCCACCTTCAGTAAACAAATAAGAAGACAAAGTTTGAATATGGGATTAAATTCACATATGGTATTAAATTTATATATGGGATTAACTTCACATATGGGATTAAATTCACATATGGGATTAAATTCACAGACAAAATACTCATTCTTTGTCATAACTGATCTACTATCACACATCTTTGTCAAACTTTACACATTTGTGAGCCTTTATATGTAATATTGAGTATCCCTTGAAATCCTTGCTAAAGAACACCTAAAGAATTATTGTTTTTACACTATGTGATCAAAATTTGTTTATGGCATGAAAATATGAAATGAGCAGAACTAATATAAATTTATTTCTCACTCATGTAAAAGAGGGTACAGATCTTGAGAAATGCACAAAGTTCCTTAATCCGTTTTTTAAATAACATCAGTTCAAAGAGGGTGATCAAATGTGTAATTTGAAATGAGGATTTTTGGGCATCTTGTAGAGGTAGTGGGTCTAAACAAATGAAACTTACTAGGGATAAAGAATTGCAATTTTTGAAACAGTGGCCCTGACGAAGTTTGCAAAGATAAGGTGAGGTGAGTGGAGGTGAAGTGGGTGAGGGGTGCAGGGGTTAGGCAGGCAGTGGGAGGATTACAAAATTTGACCTTTGACATATAAATTCCTTTCCCAGAACATGCAAAGCATTCAACAAAACCTTTTACAAATAAAGCAGAGCTAAATAATATCACCAGCTGAAACAATCATTTCAAGACAACTTTCGTTGAGTAATCACTTTGTAATATTTTGACCAAATCCTTCTGGGTTCTTCAGACAATGATTGTAACTGAATTTATTCAGCCTCCAGTTTTTAATTTACCCCAATAAAAGCTTTCAGTTGGGAATATTCAACTGTTGTATCATATATTGAAGTTTTTGGTCCAAGTTACAGTTGACATATCATCATTTTCTTCGATGCAGTTTTTATTACATCTTCTTCTTTATTTTCATTCTCTTCATTTCTCTCATCCTTGATAGCTCTATGCTGTTTGTCAGCTTTTATTTTTCTGAGATTCTTTCATACTATTACATATCACTATCACTCAAAACTCAGTTTACAAACTATCAAATTTCAGTAATGTAATCATGTTTGTATTTCTTCTTTGTTTATAGTTTTCTCCAGATTCTTGACATTTGATATACAACTATTGCCAAATTTGATTAACAAATTATCAAACTAACTGTAACTTAATTATATTTGTATTATAATTCTGTAACTTAATTATGATTGAATTATAATTCTGTAATTTAATTCTGCATGTGTGCAATTAAGTAAAATATGCAGCAATAAAACAATATTAGTAGTCATCTTTAAGGTCCAATGAAATGCTGATTCAGAAAAACAAACAATTTGAAAACTTGAAACCTATTCTTGAGTACTTCTAAGGGATACATGTCTACTTGAGTATCATGTATTAAAGTGGAATTTAAAAAACTAAATATTTCAATTCTACAGCCTCGTTAACTTCCAAGGATTATTCATGAATGAAGAATTAGTAGAACTTTCTACAGACAGTCATGAATTACCTTCGCTCCACCACAACAGTCACAGCAGCCAATCTGGCCACATGTTCCAGGTCTGAGGGAAGGCCTTTTGTTTGTTTTCTGGTAGATTTTCTCACAGTGTTGTTTATTCAGCTGGGCATCTCTCCTGTATAGGGTCAAATATTGAAGTCTTCAATCAATATTTTATCAGCTTCTTCACCTCATGCATTGATTCGATTATGCAGAGACATGATACACAAATATCAGAGTCATGGTATGTACCATGGTATTTTGAAATTAAAGAAAGTACTGTATAATATCAGCTGTCTGTACAGGTTAGGATACTAATATAAAACAATTTGGTGTGATGCAGTGTTATGACGTGTGGCGTGATAATGTGTGGTGTAATACAGTATGTCTTATGGTGGTGTGGTGTTGTGTAGTATGATGTATGGTGTGATGTTGAGTCATAAAGTGGGATGTGATGTGGTGTGGTATGGTATGGTGTGAAGTGGTGACATGCTGCATGGTGAAGGTGAAATGCTGCATGATGTGAAGTGTGATGCTGTGTCCTGAGATGTGACTTGATGCTCTATAGTGTGATGTTGAGTCATAAAGTGGGATGTGCTGTGATGTGATATGGCATGGTGTGAAGTGATGTCACAAGGTGTGATGTGATGCTGTATGGTGTGATGGGATGCTGTATGGTGTAATGTTGAGTCATAAAGTGGGATGTGCTGTGATGTGGTATGGCATGGTGTGAAGTGGTGTCACAAGGTGTGATGTGATGCTGTATGGTGTGATGGGATGCTGTATGGTGTGATGTTGAGTCATAAAGTGGGATGTGCTGTGATGTGGTATGGCATGGTGTGAAGTGGTGTCACAAGGTGTGATGTGATGCTGCTTGGTGTGATGGGATGCTATATGGTGTCATGTGGTGTCATGAGATGAATGGTGGTATGACATAATACTATCTTTTTATACCAACTCTGTAGAAGAATTCATTGTACAATGGGTTGTGAAATCACTAATGCATAGAAGATAGACGAAGGGACAGCATAATAGCTAAATTATCTATGTTTACCTACACATAAGTATAAGAGTCCTTTTAATTGTCACATTATATACAGCATATTAGAGATATCATTCTAACACTACAGTGAATATGATGACAATCTATGACACTTACAAACACTGTCAAAGTACAGTTGTTATCAATTATAATCACTGTGTTACCAAATCACAGCTTAAATGTCAGCAATCACTAATCACCTAGATACAATACCTGATTACATAAATTAATATGCATTTTAATGCATAAATTAAAATAAAACTGGGATCCATTCAACTAGCAATTTAGTATCTTCCCCCTCTTGGTGTCACATTGTATGCCATGGAGAATATCCCTGTAAGATTGCCCATTCCTGGCATATATCACATGTAATCTAGTCTGTCATAATATTTAATATTAACAATCAAAAGTACCAAATCTCACCTGTCACTGTCTAATCTCTTAAGCTTAGCTATATCAAATGCAAACTGTATATCAGTCACCGAAACATCTGGGTAGGCCTCTCTGTCAAAAAGAAAGGACGATAAGAAAAATTGGAAAACTACTGACAAAAATAAATTCCTTGTGTAATCCACAGATGACGCAATTATACTGTTATATGAACACAACAAAACACTTTCCCAAAATTTTGCAAATTTGCTGTCGAAAAAGCTAAACACAGGAGAGTACGTTATCCAATGATTGTAAAAATTAAGTTTCATTTTCCTGAAATGTTGTAATTTGGACCAGGCCTACTGGGTATTAGTTTAATTTAGAATGTCCTATTTTAAGTGTAAAAGAACCATTTTCAGCAGCCTTGCTGACACAAGCTACAACTCATTCTATGACATTTCAGACTTTCACTCCCATGCTTCCATAGGGGATCAACTGTCAATATAGAGTTCTATTTCGCCTATTTACGTGGGTGGGGGGGGGGGGCTGGTCGTACACAAATGGCATAATCATTGCCCACAGAGAATATTGAGGTGTCAAGAAAAATCATATGTTTAAAACAAAAATGGTGGTTATGTCACTGCTAAGACAAAAGATTCACAAAATGATTGTATGACGATGGTTGGAAACGATCAATTGATTATTCTTTGCAGAGGCTTAGAAGATGTTTGAAAGGGGAAGGTATAAGAAGAATTCTCTTAGCGACAGCTAGGAATATAAAATTTCATAAAATTAGAGGGACAGAGAGGCATATAGTCTGGAAATTTTAGTAACATGAACTGCGCAGTTGTTTCTGCAAACATGTCATAGAGAAGGAAGGTGATTCTGAAAATGACTTCATGTACTATGTATTTGAAGAGACTCCTGATATGTATTTGAAAAGACTCCTGATATTAAAGAAACAGTTTCTTAGAAGACATTTATGTAACTGATCAAACAATCCAGACATGACAATAATTGGCAGCCAACTGATCACAAATTATGCAACATTTGACACGATTGCAACATTTGACACGAACATGATAGAAACAATGCATCAATGGAAGGAACCAACAGAATGTCTTAGACAATCCTCCACTCTAGAAGAAAGTGTATCTATAACTAACCAATTAACAACTACAATAATGATTTAACATTACAAGAGATCTATCTTTAACATTAGTCTTAATTTTTATCATATGGTCAAAAACAAGATAAACTGATTTCTTTGAATTTAAAATACATTAAAACTGTTAGCAAACTGCTTATCCACTAGAAAGCCTGTGTAATAGAATGTGTAAAAGTAAGTTGGCCTGACATATCAATCCTACCTCCTATCTCTCCTCTGCCCCTGTTGCTTTCTTCTCTCCTTCCCTTGCCCACTAATCCCCTTACATCCATCTCTTTGTGTTCACCATGCTTATCAACCTGTCTGTATTCTGTGCGTGTTTTTGTCCCTTCTGTTACTGTTACTTGTTTAAGCCTCTGAAGAAGATCCTGCTAGGATCGAAACGTCAGGCCAACTTACTTTTACACATTCTTTGAATTTATTTTGAGTTCATAAACATTCGCTTTGTTTCAGAAGTCAACTGCCAATATTTTCTTGGAATTAGTATTCACCAAGTTGAAATGTCTGCCTGTTCCTTTCTTTCACATGCCCTGTATTCCTTAATTAATAAGACAATACCATCATGAATATTCAAATTGTAAAAGGGTCTGTCTTTTTTTTAATCTTCTTTTATCCACAAGCATCATATTTTTTTTCCTTCAAATGTATAAAGGATGACTTTTTTCTTACTGGAAAAGAATTTTATCTATAAGCTTACTGAAAATGTTGCTTTATGAGGTCAGAGCTGGTTCTTTCAAGCGGTATGCCTGATACCATTAGAGTTCTTGAAACCTGTAACAACAAAAAAAAAGAGAAAATGGCAGTAAAAATTCATCTTTAACATCCACAAATTCTTGAATAACCTCAACATCTTTTTAAACCAGCTTTTTTTCCAAAATGCACAATTTCTAGCTATTTAACCCTTCCCACTGTTTCTTGTACTTTTTTCTTTCTTTCAAAATAAGGGGAAAACTTATTCAACATAAGAAAATCATTAACACTTTCAAAAAGGAAAATACCAATGTGAAAATTTGTCAGCCAGAAATGATTTCATATAGTATTAGTAGTAGTCCTTCCAAACTTTGAGCAATTTGGAACCTTTCTGATTTTTTTTTATTACTTGCCATCATTATGTAATGTAAAATTTGGCTAGAGGAGGTATTAATCTAATGCATTTTTTTATTTTTGGTTTAGATATTGCATGGTATAAGGTCAGTGGTTTATAACCCCTGCCCATTTCAAAAATTCCCTACTAGAAGACTTTGTTTCATGTGCAGTTCATGTGTAGTGATTAGGGACTGATACAGATACCACTGGCTCATAACCATACACAGCATTGCATATGGGGTGATTTATAATACAAGAACTTTCCAGATAGTAAAATGTCACCACCTGCCTGTGGGCACACACTCACGCATGCAATAAACCATGAATAATTCACACATTGAGGTGCTCTAAAGATAACAAAATACAGATGTGTTTAATATAAAGCCAGTGGTACTAATTGCCACAATATCTTAATTTCATTATCAATGCTTTCATTCAAGTCAACTTCATGACATGAAGACCACTAACAGATTAGCTCACTGATCACTAATACACAAAAGAGTTTTGTACAAATGTCTTTGTTTTTTCTCTTTTCTTTGGGGGGGTGGGGAGGGGAAGGGGCATGATTGTGTTTGTGTAGCTTATATCATCCATTCTCTAAAGCTGGTGTACAGTTTACACAAAATTAACCACATCCTGTACTATAATTAATGGCAAAATAGGTTTTGTTTCTAATTTATAGATTGCCCTTGTGAAAATTGTAATTGAAGCACATTTAAAATGGCCATTCCTTCACACTTAAATATCATAACACCACACAGTTCATTTATAAACAACTAAATATCTTGTTAGATGAATAAATTCTGAACAAACATGAGTGCAACATGAAATTGTTGGAAAAGTAGAGGAATTACAGGCAACTATATCTTTCATTGTATAGCAATCATCCATAGCGTCATCATTTTAGTTGAGATTTGTATGGACAGCAGTTGAGTATTAAAGTGCACTTCAGTGGAGTGTACCTACAGCATTACAGTTGAGTGCGTAGACATAATGATTACAGCGTTGTAGATGAGTGTGTGGACACAGTGCCTACAGTATTGCAGTTGAGTTTGGACATAATACCTACAGCACTTCAGTGGAGTGTACCTACAGCAATACAGTTGAGTGCGTAGACATAATGATTACAGCGTTGTAGTTGAGTGTGTGGACACAGTGCCTACAGTATTGCAGTTGAGTTTGGACATAATACCTACAGCACTTCAGTGGAGTGTACCTACAGCAATACAGTTGAGTGCGTAGAC